>JAIXNV010000954.1:2659-14240 GCA_020917445.1 Riparia riparia
CTTTGAAGATGGAGATCCCTTCCATCCCAAACCATTCCAAGATTTTCCGGGATTTTCTGGGATTCTTTGAAGATGGAGATCCTTTCCATCTCAAACCATTCTGGGATTTTCCAAGATTTTCCGGGATTCTTTGTGCCGTGTTCCTGACTCCTTGTGTTGACTGAAGATCCCGAACTCTGTGCAATCCCAAAATTCCCACGTGCTGCTGGATTTGAGAGATTCCAAATGGGAATTCCCAAGTGACAGATGTGGGAACAGGACCTAAAACTGAGGCTCCGAAGGGATCGGGGATTGCTCCATGGGGAAGCTGCCCTCTGGAAAGACCTGTCCTTCTCCGTGGATCATCCAAGGAGCCTGGAGATCCCTGGGAATTCGGGAATTCTTCCTTATCCTCTCCAGAGCCTTTCCGGCTCCCTGAGGAAAACCTGGAAACTTGGAGCTTGGAAAACGCATCCCAAAAAGAGAGGGGACGTCTTGGGAGCCGCCGCCGTTGGATCCCGGAGGGTGAAATTCCACGATCCTGATTCCATCCCCTCTCCGTGTCCTGTTTTTCCACACTTTTTTTTTTATGGATCGCCGCTTCCCAAGGGCAGCGAATTCCCGGAGTGAGGGAAAAAATCCCGTTCCGCCTCGGCTTTGGCTCCTCCCGGGCGGTTTGGCCTCGATTTTGCGCTTCCTTACGGCAAATGCCGGCGGGATGTTTCTCTGGGAGAGGAGGTGGGATGGAGGGATGAAAGGAAGGGCCGGGAAAAAAGGGAAAACAACTCCTGAAGTGCCTCTTTTCCCACCTTTCCATTAAAAAAGAAAAAAAGTTGGGAAAACTTGAGCTCATGAAGGCAGGGTGAAGATTTCCACCGCTCTCTCCTCGGCTGTGACCACGGCTGGGGATTTGTTCGATTTAAATCCGAGGAAAAAAAGCAACAACAAAAAAAATCCTGCTCCAGCTTGGGAGGAAATACCCTGGGCCAAATTCCATCAAAAAAAAAAAGAAAGGAAGGGAAGGGAGTGGGAATTGTGTATGGATATGGATGGATCAACTGGACGGGGGAATGGTGGGAATGGGAGCGTGGATTTGGAATTCAAACGTTCTCCTGTTCGTCCTGGCCGTGGGGGTGATGGAATTCCAGGATGGATTGGATGGGAAAGGGACCTTAATGATCCCGTTCCACCCATTCCATGGTCTGGGACACCTCCCGCTATCCCGGGCAGCTCCAAGTGTCCAACCTGGCCTTGGACACTTCCAGGGCTCCAGGGGCAGCCACAGCTCCTCTGGGAATTCCAGCCCAGCCCTTCACCAGGAATTCCTTCCCAAGATCCCATCGAAACCTCCTCTCTGTCAGTTTGAAGCCGTCCCCTGTTTTCCTGTCCCTCCATCCCTTGGGAATTGTCTCTCTCCGTGTTTCCTGCAGCTCCTTCAGGTCCTGGAAGGTCACACTGAGGTCACCCCAAAGCTTCTCCTCTCCAGGTGAACATTCCCAGCTCTCCCAGCAGAGCTGCTCCATCCCTGGGATCATCCTGGAGCCTCCTCTGGATCTCTCCAGCAGCTCCAGCTCCTTCCTGTGCTGGATCCAGGGCTGCGGCAGCTCTGCAGGCGGGACAAAGGGACAGAATTCCTCCTCCCCTGGATCTCCCAGCCACATTTCTTTGGATCCTCCTTTTCCCAACAAAACCATTTCCGTAAACACTCCCAGGGATCATGTTTGATACCAAATTTGATTTTTTTTTCAATTTCTCTCTGCTTTGGGATATTCGGAGTTTGTGCTTCCCGCTGTTTCTCCGTGGAGAGCAGCGCCGGCGCCTCTCATTTTTCCACCGGAGTCTGGGGATCCCCATCCTGGCGGGATTTCAGGAATCCCACCCCCGCAGCCTCCGAGATCCTCCCGATTCCTTCAGGCTCGTCCCGCCCTGGAATCATCCGGAGCAGGTCCCATCCCGCTCGCTCCTAGAGCGCGGGGCCGCACATTCCGGGAGCGCTGCCTGAACTCCCTTCCCCCCCCCTTTTCCGGGCTCCCGGGAAAATTCCAACAGAAAACAGGAGGAAAACTCGGCCAATTCCCGGCTTCTCCGGTGCCAAGGAGTTTTGGCACTTCAGCAGCTTTTTGCTGCCTGGCGGTGCCGGGTCTTTATTCCCGACAAAACCCCGTTAAAGGATTACGAGGGGCCTCGTTAAAATAATGCCCTCGGAGCTTATTCCTTATTGGAAGGGAAACGGGGATAAACAGAAAAGGTTCTCTCATCTCCCGGGTTATTGCTTGGAGTGCTTTGAAAGGAGGAGGGAAAAAAGGAAAAAAACCTGGCAGGAATTAGGGAATATGTAAACACTTCATACTCCGGGAGTATAAAAGCGAGTTTTGTTTAATTTCTGCTTTGCAGCCCTCGGGGAGGGCAAAAACAAAAAAAAAAAAGATTAAAAAAATAATAATTAACGGCTCCCCCCTCCCCGGTACTTAATCTAATTAATGTTTGGCTGCTTTGCATGAGGAGTTTTTACCTGGGAGAAAGAATCAATGCAAAGGGAAAAGGGAAAGGAAGCTGTTCCGAAGGGGAGCTGCTGTATTTACCTTTTTAACGGCGTTTAAAAAAACGGGAATTGGAAATCCGGGGAGTTTCGGGAATGGGAATAAATAAACGGGAAGTCGGCAACGGAGTTTGCCGCAAAGCGCTCAACGTTTTCCAAATAAAACCTGGAAAAGCTGGGCGGCTCCATGGAGAACTCCGGGAGCCCCTCAGGGCTTCGGCTTCATCCAGAGAGGGAAAACAGCAACCGGGGAAAATTCCCAGTTGTGCTGATGCCTGAGGTCTCCCGTGCTTCTAGGAGATCGGATCCGCCCTGTCCTTCCGCAGGTGCGGGAATCGAGGAGCTGGAGCCAGCGGGAACCCAGCAGGAATCTCTGGGATGTCACCCTGAGGCTGCAGCTCGGGAGATTGGATGGCTGAGGGGGAAATGGAATTCCTGGCGGGATGGGGGATAGCACAGAATCCCAGAATTTCAGGTTTGTGTAGGAAGGGCCCTTAGAGATCCTCCTGCTCCAACCAGGGACAGCTTTCCCTGTCCCAGGCTGCTCCGAGTGTCCAACGTGGGCGCTTCCAGGGATCCAGGGGCAGCCACCAATCTCTGGGAATTCCAGTGCAGCCAGGAATTCCTTCCCAATTATCCCATCCATCGCTGCCCTCTGACAATGGGAAGCCATTCCCTCATCGCTGTCCCTCCATCCCTTATCCCAGATTCCCTCTCCAGCCTTGGAGAGGAGTGGGGAGCGCCCAGGATGAGTGACCGGGATCTCACTTCCCGGGTCGGTCCCTGGCATGGATTTTCCGCGCCCCGATCCGTGCCTGACCATGGAATGGCCGCGCTGGGCCAGCCCAAAGCCCCTCCTTGCCTCCCGTCGCGTTCCTGGAAGCGGGAATGGAACGGGGCTGATGTCCGTGGCTCTTCTCCCAAATAATCCATGCCCAGAGGTGGGAGAGCCTGGAGATCGGGCTCCTTTAGGAATCCTGCTGGTTTCAGGTATCTGTGGATTCTCTGGCGAGGAATTTCTGCTGGATGCTCCAATTGCTGATTTCATTCGAGCCTTTCTGCTTCTTCCGCTGAAACCGGGAACGGCCAATCCCTGTTCCCTTTGCCTTTTCCCCTGGATTTGATAACCCTCCGTCATCTCCCGTCAATCCATCCTCAGTTCTTCCACCGTCAGTGGTTCCTCACGTCCCTTCCTTTCCGTTGTTGCCTTTATCCCGAAGGATTTTCCCCCCGTCTTGGTTGTGGTTTTCAGGCCTTGCTTGGCTTTCGGAGCTGCCGTGACCAGAAACGTTCGGCGGCGATATCCTGACTGGAAAGGGGAAGTTTTCCTGATCCCATTCCGATGCCGGCGCCGCGCGCTCGCACCTGCGCTGTGCCCCCATTCCCAAAATTCCAGCCTGCTTTAATCGCCTTCATGGAGCAGGCTGGATGAAAGCCCCACCCCTTTTTAATTAAACATAATCAAAATGTCACGTCCCAATCAAATCCGTTGTTTTCTTCGCTTGGACGCAAGCCCAGATCCCCTGGAGGCAGGGGCAACAAATTCCCAGAGATTTTCCGGGAATGCTTTGCGGAGGTGATTGTTGACCGAGAGGAAAGCGGTGCCACGGGTTGTTCTCACAGTTTACTGGGATCCAGTCGGAGCCGAGTGTCCGGGAACATTCCTTGGCACAAAGGATTTGCCAAAACCCCTGCGGCCGCCCGGACTTTTGGCCGTGGGTGGAAAAGATCCGGCTCCTCCTCGGATCCGTCATTCGGCGAATGTGAGCAGTACAAATGTTCTTTTCCTTCAGATTCCTTTGGGATATCTCTTTGGTGAGGGCGGGGGAAAAAGGCTGATCGTGTCCTGGATCGCCGATATTTGGGATTTAATCCGGTTATGAGCCGCTCAGGGAGCCGCTCCCCTTTAACCCGCTCAGGGAACCCTGGAATGGTTTGGGTTGGAAAATCCCATCCGTTCCTGCCTCCAGACACTTCCTGCTGTCCCAGGGTGATCCAGCCTGGCCTCGGACACTCCCAGGGATCCAGGGGCAGCCACAGCTTCTCTGGGAATTCCACCCCAGCCCTTCCCTGCTCTCCCAGCCAGGAATTCCTTCCCAAAATCCCATCTAAATCTCCTTCTTTCAGCTCAAAGCCATTCCCTGTGTCCTGTCCCTCCAGCCCTTGTCCCCAGTCCCTCTCCAGCTCTCCTGGAGCCCCTTCAAGGCCCTGCCAGGGGCTCGGAGCTCTCCCTGGAGCCTTCTCCTCTCCAGGGGAACATTCCCAGCTTCCTCAGGAATTCTCCAGGCCCTTCCCAGCTCCGTTCTCTTCCCTGGACACGCTGGTGGCAACTGGAGGTCCTTCTCCTTCCCATCTCTCGCGTTCCTTCATTCCCTCAAGGAGAAGAACCACACTGTGCTCACCGAAAATCTCCAATTCCACCTCTCCCGGAATTCCGTTGGTTTCTCCCTCTCTTCAGAACTCCTAAGGTTTGTCCTTAAAACCATCAGAATTTTTAGCAACGGAATCCCAAGATTTTCGACGTCGGTGGCAGCATTCCCAAAACTTCCTTGGGCGGCCGCAGCAGCTGGGAATACGCTTCTGGCTCCCGAAGGAATCCGAGGTTTTCCTCGGATTCCGAGAGTTGGAATTCTCCCGGGAAAAGGACAAAGCGAAACGTGAACGTTCCAAACCTTTTTGTTTGTTTCTTTTTCCTTTTTTTTTTTTTTTTTTTTTTGGGTAAAGAGGTGGGAATTCTGTTTACTCCGCGTCGGCTTTGTCGCGTCCCCGCTCCGTTCGGAATCCCCAGCGCTCGGAGCGCTCCAAGCCTCGCTCCTCTGGGGACGCGCGCGGTCCCGAGGGATTTCTGCGGGAATGCCGAAGCTCCCGCGCGTGCTTGGGAAGGTTTCGCTGAGAACGACGGTGAAGGGGGAAAAAAATCAAATAAATTCGGGATGAATTCTGCTGTCGGAAAAGGATTTCAGAGCCTTCCACAGAGACGGAAACTTTCGGTCTCGTTTCCGACTTTTTTTTTTTGCCTCCTTTTCCTCTGCCGGAATCGAAGGGAATTTCCTTTCTGCTTTTGCCTGATTTTTGGTAATTTTTAAATTTTTTTAAAGGGATTTAATTTCTTTAAATCAGTTTAGACTTCAGGAGTTTTTCTGGACGAAGGCCCGGCTTCAGGAATATCCTTCCCAGTTTTTTTTTTTGTCCCGAGGAAGCCGAAGCCGGATGTGCTGGAGAAAGGTTTGGATTCGATTTAGTCCCCGATGACTGGGAGGGATTCCCCAGGGAGTGGGAACATTCCCAGGAGCGCTGGGAACGTTTCGACAGCGCTCTCGGGGCGGGATTGTTGCAGTGCCTGTGACTGGGACTGGATCCATCCCGAGATTCCGGGATTCCGTGGACAATCCCCGTTTCTAAATCCCAATTCTTGGGACTCCCAGGGAATCGGCCTCATGGGGAGGATCCGGATTTCCGGGGAATATTCTCATGGAAAGGGTTGTCCAGCCCCGGCGCAGCTGCCCAGGGCGGCGGTGGAATCCCCATTCCTGGAAGGATTGGAAAATCCGTGCGGATGTGGCGCCTGGGGACTGCAGCGGCCTTGGCAGCGCCGGATGATCGGACCCAAAAAAGGCTTTTCCCACCTCACCAATTCCGTGATTTTTTCCATGTTTAGGCCTGACTCCTAAACTCCATCAGCCATTTTTGTGGCGTTTTAATATTTTTTATGGAAACTCAGCAATCCTTTGGGAATAATGAGAAAGATTATCCAGGATTTTTTATTTTTTCCCAGAAGAAGGGATGGAACGCCCAAGCCCTCCTCGTTAAGGCAGAGGTTTAATGAGGTTTGGACAGGGGCGGTTTGCCTGGAGTTAGGAATGAAGGGGTGGATTCAGGAATGCCAAGAAAACGGGGAAAAAAATTCCAAAAGAACCTAAAGGAGAGAAGAGATTTTTTTTTTTTTTTTTAGCTTGGAAAAGGAATTTTTTTTTTTTTTTTTTGCTGCCGCGCTGTAAGAAACGGAATTTCGGTGGAATTTATCCGCTCGCAAATCTCGTCCTTGCGGTACCTGACGCTCCCCTTCTCCAAATCCCAAATCCCAAAATCCCGGCTGCTTTCTCGGCGTGAAAGATTCCAACGTTGGCACTGGCGGCGTCCAAAAAAGGGAAAAGCGTGGCTTGTTCTCCGAGGAGGAAATAATGGAGCAACTCCTGGAAGGCGAAAACATCCAGAACTTTTTATAAGGGAGGATTAAAGCTCCGAGAGAAAATGCCTTGGGCTTTGCAGGAAGCAAAACAATTCCCGTGGCAGCCAGCAAGGGAGAGCCATGAAAAAAGAAAAAAAAAAATTCCTCTGTTTATCCTGCAAACCTGAGGGAGCTTGGAAATAATAAGACGCTTTTCCTGTCCGTGGGAATATTCTGGGAATATTCAAAAAAAAACAGAGCTAAAAAAAAAAGCTTTTTTTTTCCTCCTTGAAGAAACCGAAGAAATTTAAAGCTTATTAAGGTTTACTCTCCGTGTCCTGGGTTTTCATGGGAGAGAATTCGCTCAGTTTTAGTAGGAGGAACGTGGATAAAGTGGAAAAGTTGCCTGGAAAAACGCGGGAGGAACGAGGATTGTGTGGAATTTTTTATTCGGGCTCGAGCGCGGAAGGGAGTTCCGGGGAGGTTCGAGGCTTCTCGGTATTTAGTGGAGGGTGGATAAAAATGGATCTCGGCCTCATTCGGGAAAATTTGGGACGCAGAGGAAACAAATGGAGGGAGCGCTGGGGAATGTGGGGAATTCCGAAAGCGGGAGGAAGTCTGGGAATTAGACGGAGATGGCTCGGAGAGGCGGTGAGCCCAGAACCAGCCTGGATTTGCAGATGGCTCAGGACCTCCTGAAGCTCCGTGCCCAGAAAAGCTGGGAATTCCTTCCAGGGATGTTCTCCGTTTGAAGCCGATGGTTTGGAGGAAATCTCGGGAATTCTCCTCTTGCCAGAGGCAGAAGCTGTTGCACCGGGAATGTTTAGGGATGCTTCTCCCCGAGGGTGGGAAATGCCAGAAGATCTCAGATTTGGGGGTTTTAAACAATTCCAGATCTCCAGGCGAATGGAGATCCCGGCGTCCAACCCAGCGGGCGGCACTGGAAAACTCATCTTTAAGCTGCTCCTAAGTGAGCCGAGCTTAGCGGCATAGATTATCCCAATTAATTGGGGCTGAGACGAGCTTTTTTAAATAATTGCAGGAACGTCTGAAGCGGGACGTTCAAGGTTTAAATTAGATTTAAGCCGAAATATTTCGGAGAAAGCGGGAAGTCTCCTGGCTGTTTTCCAACTTCTCATCCCTGAGCGGTTTAATTTATTATTTGGGAAATATTAATTCATATTAGGGAAAATTTTTAACCCTATTTTAATTAATTTTCGTGATCCACCCCCTCCCAGAGAAGATGAGCGGCCCTGAGTTGAAGTCAGGGAGGTTGAGGCTGGAGCACCACAAACCTGGAATGGGAATCCTTCACACCGAGGTCATTCCAGACATGGATTTCACACCTGGATCCCCACAGACCTGGAATGGAAATCATTGCACATGGAGATTGTTCCAGACATGGATTTCCTACCTGGATCACCACAGACCTGGAATGGGAATCCTTGCACACCGAGGTCATTCCAGACTCGGATTTCACACCTGGATGACCAAGACCTGGAATCATTGCACATGGAGATTGTTCCAGACTTGGATTTCACACCTTGGATCACCACAGACCTGGAATGGGAATTATTGCACGTGGAGATAATTCCAGACTTGGATTTCACACCTTGGATCCCCACAGACCTGGAATGGGAATTACTGCACGTGGAGATAGTTCCAGACTTGGATTTCACACCTTGGATCCCCACAGACCTGGAATGGGAATCCTTGCACACCGAGGTCATTCCAGCCTTGGATTTCACACCTGGATCACCACAGACCTGGAATCATTGCGCATGGAGATTGTTCCAGCCATGGATTTCACACCTTGGATCACCACAGACCTGGAATCATTGTGCATGGAGATTGTTCCAGACATGAATTTCCTACCTGGATCACCACAGACCTGGAAGGAGATCACTGCATGGAGAAGTCATTCCAGCCTTGGATTTCCTTCCTGGGTTGCCACAAATCTGGAATGGGAATCACGTCCCAGCCAAGGATTTCCTACCTGGATGACCAAGACCTGGAAAGGGAATCGCTGCTCATGGAGGTCATTCCAGACATGGATTTCACACCTGGATCACCAAGACCTCTGGATTTACATTTTTACCCCTTGTGGATTCTGGGATTCACTTTAAAAGCTGATCCTGTGATGATTCCCGAAATCTGGGGAGACCCTGGAACCTTCTCTCCGTAATTCCATCCCTCATCTTTTCCACTGGTGTCTTACCCAAATTTGAGCCTGAAATCCCAGGAAAGGCACTGGTGGATGTGGTGGATGGAATGATTGGAAAAGGGGGAAATCCATGTGGAAATCCTTGGATTGCTGCAGTGGGGGGCGAAGACCCTAAAAGAAGAGCCTGAGAGAAAGATCCAAGATAAAAAACACAAAGAAGGGAAAAGAGGAAAATGGGGACACAGGTGGCGTCCGAGGAATATTTTAGTTGGTCACGGGACAGATGAACTTTTCCCAGAGCTATTAATCATTGGGTAAATAACAATTAAAAGCCATTTTAAAAAACGGTATTTCCTGTTTAAACCCTGGGATTAAACATTTCACCTCATAAAAGCCAGTGCTTCCTCCTGGATCTCCAAAATCCGTTGACTCTGGACTCCGTGCGGGATGCAGCCCAGATTTCCACCTGGAGCCATTCCCGGAGCAGGATCCCGCCTAATTCCTTGTACGGATTGGTGTCGCTGGAAAACCGGAGCGGAGCTCGTCAGAATCCTTGGAATCAGGGCGAAACGTTCCCTTGGGATGTTCACAAAAAGCCAGGAGGGAGATAATTCCTTTCCTTTGAACGCTGTTCCCTTTCCTCCGTCCATCAAGAAAAAAAACAAACAAAACAAAACCTTTCCAGTTCTGTCCGCTTTTCCTTGTTATCCGGGCAGATTTCAGTCACAAATGCAATTCCTTGGATTTCAAAAAAAAAAATTGATTAGAGTTTCTGGGAATTCCGTGAGGAGATCTCAGGGATTTTTGGCTCTGGTTTGGCCATTTTCTTGTTCCATTTCTCTGTGCGTATCAGAGGATATAAATAAATCTATTTCAGAACATTCCAAAGGTTTGGTTTTTTGTTTTTTTTTCCCCATAATAATCCCAAATATACTTTCCGTAGTATTCCTAAATACATTTTCCCCGTGTGCAACTGTCAGGATCAGAATTCCAGCGTGAAATTGATCGGATTAAATACAGACATCGGTGTTTTCCTGATGATCTCCTTTCTTCCGTGCCAATGGAGCCTCAGGATGAGTAGAATCCATGGATGCAGCCCATCCATCCTAAAATGGAATCCCAAGGCTGGAAAAGACTCCGGGACCATCGAGTCCTTGGCTGTCCATCAAATCCAGGAGGAAGTGCTTGGGTGGATTTCTGGAGTTTTTCTCCAACCGTTGCTTTTCATGAAGAGTTTGGTTTTCTGGTCAAGTTAAACCAAAGGGGGTTTGTTCCCCTTCCGGAATCTTCTCCATGTCCCAAAAACTGTTCCCAGGCTTTGGGATAAGGAGGAGGGATTGGAAGGGACCTTCAAGCTCATCCCATTCCACCTTCTCCATGGGCAGGGACGCCTCCCACTATCTCAGGGTGCTCCAATTGTTCAGCCTGGCCTTGGACACTTCCAGGGATCCAGGGGCAGCCACAGCTGCTCTGGGAATTCCATCCCACCCTCCCAGCCAGGAATTCCTTCCCAATATCCCATCCAAACTTTCCCTCTTTCAGCTCGAAGCCATTCCCTGTGTCCTGTCCCTCCATCCCTTGTTCCCAGTCCCTCTCCAGCTCTCCTGGAGCCCCTTCAGGCCCTGCCAGGGGCTCGGAGCTCTCCCTGGAATTTTCTCCTCTCCATGTGAACATTCCCAGATTTCCCAGCCTTTCACGCATGCTCCCGTTCCCTTTCTGTTTTCCTTCCCACGGTTTGTGCTCCACCCCTCCCACGGGAGCTGGTGCCTCTCTCCCCTTCGGATGCAGCTTGGAAAGAGGATTTTGAGCTCCTTTTCCCCCCTCATCCCCAATTTGCAATTTTCACTTCCCAGCACCAAGGCCGAGCCGCTCGTTCCTTTTCCTCCTCCCTCCTGAAGTAAACAATTAACGAGGAATTTAAACTCCGTCGGTCCTTTTCCCTTTTCCCTTTCCCCCCATTCCCAACCCCTGGAATACAAATCCTTGGCCGCGGTCGGCAGCTGAGCTGGAGAAGCCGACATTCCGTGTCTGTAATGTCACCAGGATCTCCTGTAGGGGATTTATGGGATTTCTGCTTCCCAGCCCGTGAGCTCACTCCTGCGGGAATTCCCTCCGGATTCCAGCTCCCGATCCTTGGCTCTGGCTGATCTCGGGAGCTTTTCCAAAGGTGGATCCCCCCCATCCGTTGAAAAATGGGATCTTGGCTTTGTTCCCATCCTAAAGCGGATCACATCACATTCCTGCAGCCAGGAAGAGCTTGGATTTGGGATGTGCTGGACGCAGGAGGCGAATGGAATAATTCTCCGAGGCGGACCTGTCGCGGTTCCCGCACTGAGTGGGAAGAACGTGGCTGCCTCCTCCTTCGGAGTTTTCCGGTTTTCCTTCCGTTTTCGTGTTTTCCTTTGAGTCGGGATTGTCGGGGAGAAGGGAATCGCCGCGCTGCCCCTCCCCGCAGTTTTCCCCGGACAAAGGGAGGACGAGGTGAAGTTCCTTCCCCAGGTGGTGGCAAACATCCCTCAGCCGAACGCCGAGGTGACAACATTCTGGGAGCCACCTGCTCCTGGAGAGCGGCAGCTCCAACAGTTCCTGGCCCGCCTCCCGAGGGAACGGGATCAAAACTCCTCGGAGCGGCCAAAATCTGGGTCCTGCATTTCGTTATGGAGCTCTGCTGGATTTTGGTGGGATTTTAGGGAAAGGTTCTTCCCCCCGAGGGTGCTGGGGCAATGCCCAT
>JAIXNV010000955.1:0-15771 GCA_020917445.1 Riparia riparia
GAGCCAGGGGCTCTGCTCTGCTGCACTGGGCACCCCGGGGCTCCTGGAACACCCCACGGGCAGGGCAGGCACAGAGTGTCACAATGTCCCCTTGGTTCCAGCAGGCCCCGCAGGGTCACAGAGCTCCCTGCGCACCCTGAGGCCCCACAGCACCCAGCCCAGGACATTGCCATGGTTCCAGTCACTCCCAGGATGGTCCCAGTGACTCCCAGTCTCTCTTCAGTACATACCATTTGCCCCCACCATCCTCCCAGTCACTCCCACTTCCTCCGAGTTGCTTCCAGCATGATTCCAGTTGCCCATAGCCACTCTCAATCACCCTCAATGCAGTTCCAGTTGCTCCCAGTATATCCCAGTTGCTCCCAGCATAGTCCAAAGTGCCCTCAGCCTGATCCGGTCACTCCTGGTATGATCCAGTCCCCCACAGTGTTGTCCCAGTCCATGCCAATATGAACCCACTTGCACCCAGTTGCCCCTAGTCTAGTCCCAGTCACTCAACAGATGTCCCAGTCCCTTCCAGCATGGTCCCAGCCATGCCCAGTTGCCCCCAGTGTGGATCCAGTCATTCCCACTCACTCCAAGTTCTCCCCAGTATGTTTCCTGTTGTTCGCAGTGTGTTCCCAGTCATCCCCAGGATGCTTACAAACACTCCCAATATATCCCAGTTGCCTTCAGCATGTTTGCAGTCATTCCCAGTTCCTCCAATTTGCTTGTAGCATGATCCCAGTTTCCCTCAATTGCTCCCAGTAGCCCAAAGTGTGATCCCAGATGCTCCCTTTCAATACCAGTATGATCGCAGTAATCTCCAGTATGATCCTAGTCAAATGCCAGCACTCCAACTACAATCTCAGTATCATCCCAATTACTTTCAATCACTCCCAAAATGGTGCCTCTTGCCTTCACTAGATCAACCCCATCAGTCCCAGTATGATGCCATTTACTCCTGGTGGCTCCCAGTCACCCCCAGTATGGGGGATGATGGGAGAGTATGTTCCCACCCCACCATTTCCCCCATCCAAGCCCTGGGACTCAGAGCAGCCTCGTGCAAATCTGAGCTCCCTCCACCCCAGGCTGGACCTGCAGGTTTCAGCTCCTGGGCTCCAACTCCCACCTGCTTCCCTTGGAGAAGTAGCTGCCCAAGACACAGAGGGATGTTCATTTATTGTCAGCCAACAAACCCAAGGGAAGACACAGCTCCACCAAATGTAAAAGTCATTCTTCTCCCTGGCTCTGCCCTGCACCTGATCCCCACAGCCTGTCCTGTTTCCTTCATCCCTCCACTGCCGGGGAGTTTCTGGGACAAGGGAGCTCTCCTCTGGCTATGGAGTTCGTCCAAGTGCCACTGGAGTGGGATCCACAACTCCTCCAGTTTGCGTCCTTCGAGGGACCAGGAACTGGTGAGACTTGGAGGCACAGAAAGGTTTCTCTTTGTGGACAACATAAAAAATGGGAACATGATAAAATTTAATCAACATGGAAACACTTCCCTCAGCTCCTTGTGACATCCCAGCAACATCTGACACGTCCACAACCCACAAGTGATTCCAAACAGGAAAAAATTTCTACCAAGACATAAGCGGTGATACATAAGAAAAAAATACAGCTAAGACGCTGATTAAGGTGTTATTTAAACTTCTGAAAAATTGGACGACTCTGGGAACCTCAAAGCATGAAGCCAGTCAAGGGAGATGCATTGGAATGACCAGAATACAACAGCAGGATAAAATCTGGGAGTGGCAGGAAGGATATAGATCCAGCTGCTCTACATGAAGAAATGCCCTTAGACATGGCCATATAAACAGGAGACCTGGAAACACCTGAAGGAAGTGGGCCATGAATTGTTAGACTGAGTGTTGGTGGCAAAGGTAGAGGGGAAGATCCGTATTTCTTCTCCTGCCATCAGTAGGAGAATCCAGTAGATCCAGGAAATTCTTGTTCCTGGTGGGAAAATTTTGCCACTTCTTAAAAGTACTTAAGTGACCCAGATAACAGACATTTGCTTGTGTAATATGAAACTAAAACATATTAAAATCTGTGCCTCTTTCCAGGCAGACATCAGTTGTGTGCCCATGCACAGGCAGTGCCACTCATGCCCTGAGGTGCCGAGCTGGGATTGGCATCTGTCAGAGAGGAGCTGAGGAAGAACACAGTACCTTGCAAGATGCAGGTCCCTGCCAGCCCCAGAGGGCTCCTGTCCCATAAACATCTACTCTGCTCCAGGCAGGAACAGGGACCAGCATCGTGACGGGATTATCAGAGCACTGAGGTGAGTGCTGGAATTCAATCCCCTCCCCATCCCGCATCAGCCCTGCATTTCCCTCCTCCAGCCTTGGTCTCCAGCACAGCCATGGAGGCTCTTTGAGCCACCAGAGAGGCCAGGCAGGGCTGGCCATGGCCGGGAACAGCCCCTGAGCCCCGCAGGAGGATGGAGCTGGGCCACAGCCAAAGTGCCCTGCAAACCTGGGCTGAGCAGCCAGGGCTGGCAATGGCTGGGGACAGAGGCTGGGAGGGACAAATGTCCTGGGCCATGTTCCTGCTCTGTCCATGCCACCAAGGGCACAGAGCAGCCTCCTCTCTGGACCACTTGCCTGTTTTCAATGCCTTCCACAGGCGCTGGCCCGGCCCCACAAGGCCTGGGCTGAGTCCTGCCCCTGCACGCTCACACAGGCTGAGATGGACACTGATGGTTTCTGTGGCAGGCTCTCTCAGCCCAGCCCAGCTCCCTCCAAGCTCTGCCAGCTGCCCTGAGCTCTCGGCAGCACCAAGGGCCTCTCCCCAGCACAGCCCAGCCGGCTCTGGCCCCACAGCTCTGCTCAGGGCAGGCTGCTCTGGGCAGGGGCCCCACGGCCTCAGCCCCTGGGAAGGGCACAGCAGCAGCTGCAGCTCAGACAGGACTCAGCCCCAGCCATGGGGAAGGTGCTGGGCCAAGGGAAAAGGAGGCTCCCTGTGTGAGAAATAAAGTTCAGAAAAGTGCAGAGTATTAGGAGTTTGTGCCAAGTTAAACAGCTGTTCGTGTTCATGTTATTTGTTCTTGTTACCAGTTCTATGTATTGATGTTATCTGTATTGGTTATCTGTTCTGTGTACCCCAGACCCCAGTTTAATCCCTAAGGTTGTGTATTTCCCCTTACCTTACTCCGAGTCAGGCCCCTGGACTCCATTGTTCAATCCCAGTTTCCCCTTACCCTATCCCATGTCAAGCAGCCACTGCTCCCCGATTGGCCCATAGAGTGAGCAACACGCCCACCGAGACACTGACACTGCCTGCCTGCCACCAGCTCCACCCCGTCTGTCCTTCAGCCTGGAGGCACCACCCAGAGCCCGCCCAGAGACCAGCCACCCTCCATGAAGTACCACCCGATATGGAGATGAAGGGGGACTCCCAAGGAGCACCTCTCAGCAGGAAGTGGGGTAAATACCAACAACCCCTAATAACAACGAGCCAGCACCACTTCCAGCAAAAAGAAAGGTATCCACGGGTGAGGAAAGCCTTCAGGCACCTGTGGACTTAGCTAAACTAACATCCAGAATCTCACCCTGACCTGTGAGGCACCTGCTGGGAGACACCCCCCAGCCCAAAGCACACTGCAGAGAGAGACCTGAGGGACTCCCGTGAGGCCAGGCTCCAGACTCTGCGGCTGCGCAGATTCGTCCAGACCTCCTCCTCGGCGGTGTCCATCGGGAGCAGTGGTGGCGTAGGCCTTCCCCGAGCTACCCCTTTCAAAAAGAGCTGCTTAATAAAGGCATTGAAAGGAGTGAACTTGTTCTCCTGCCCTGGTCATTTCTAACAATCTGGGAGCTCGTCCGGGATCGCCACGCCCAGAAGAGGACCGAGGAAGGGAAGGCGCCGCCCGACTTCGGACTCCTGGGGACAGCTGGCGAGCACCGGACCCAAGCAGCGAGGGACACTGCTCCGAGAAGACAGTGCCGAGGAGCGCCGGTACGTATAGCCAGTGGCGGGAGTGGAGGCGAGCGAGTGTGGTGTGAGTGAGACGGAGGCCGGCAGCTCGGACCTCTGAAGCGAGTGTGGACCCCTCAGTACCGCGTTTCCGGACTTCCACGAGGGGGCCGGCCGGGACCAGGGGGAAGCGAGTGGAGGACGGATGAGTGAGGCGCCTCCAGGGGTATAGTGGGCCCCCCTCCGAACGGGCGGAGGAAAAGTAGGTGTGAGTGGCCCGTGAGAGATTGATAGGTGACTGGCAGAAGGCCCTACTTGGGACCCCCCCCAAAGGTCAAAGGGGCTATAGTGGGAGCCAGGAGTGAAAGCCCTGTACTGGTCGGGGGTGCAGAAGAGCACGCTACCGGGTACAGGCGGCCTGCATTGGTCGGGGGTAGGCATGCTTTCCGGGTGGGAGGGTGTCGCACTGGTCGGGGGTGCTTCAGAGGGAAGCACGCTTTCCGGGTGCGGAGAGGTACCACTGGTCGGGGGTGGCTACGCTGTCCGGGTGCAGTCCGCACCGGCGGGAGGACAGGACGCTGTCCCGGGTGTGGGGTGTGAAAGTTAGGGGAGTCCTAAAGTGCGAGGGGCTCAGCGATAGGGTGTGTGGGTGAGTCGAACAACGCATGTCCGAATCCTGGCAGTAGGTAGCACCTGGAACCCTGGGCCCTGGTTGACCAGCTGCCTACGGGGATTCGCCTGACGAGCGGGAGTGAGAGAGGGATAGTGGCCGAGGCTCGGGATCCCACATCGGGCGGGGTTGCTCTGTGGAGTGGATTATCCGGGTGTGGGACCTGCGTTGGGCGGGGAGTTTAGCTCCATCCGGACGCAGGGTCAAGGGGGCCGGCGGGCTATCCGGGGGATCAGCAGACGGGTCCCTTGGGGTGAAAGGGGAGGATAGTGGCTGGGGCCTTAAGGGCAGGCTTACAGGCTATCCAGGGAGCGAGAGGATTTTTCAATTTGAGTTGCCCGTCTTTATCTTTCCGTTTGTGTAGGGGCACCTTAAAGAAGTTTTACTTTAAAGAAAGGTCAAAGGGTTTTGTCTTGTGTTGCCTTGAAGTACTCTTTCCGTTTGGGTAAAGGCACCATTAGAATCTTTTTGTTGACCTAGGGAGAATGGGTGCGTGCATGAGTAAACGACGTCAAGTTCCAGAGCAGGAGGAGGAGAAGGAGAAGAAAAAGATGACTAACACCCAAAGGGAAAAAGTCACTAACATTCCCCATGGCTGCCTACTAGGAGACCTCTTAGAACAATGGGACCAGAATGAAAGAACCAAGGCTTTGGATCGGATTAAGATGATCCACTATTGTGTAGAGGTGTGGCCAACCCTTAACCTACCGGGAAAATGGCCTTGGCAAGGCACAACTGACCCTTGGATGTGCTCCTTATTAAATCAACACCTGCAAGCCCAAGGGAATATAGAGGCTGAACAACTGAAATATGCGGCCTGTTGGTTAAAACTTAACCCAGGAGATAAACACGTAAGGATATGTAAGATCAAGGAACAGGGAAAGAATAGGGATGAAAGGAAGAAAGAGGAGTACCCTACTTGGGACCCTCTTGACCATCTACCCCCTCTACTTACCTGTCCTGATACCCCTTCTATTCCCAATTCCCCACCAACAAATGTTTCTGTGAGCGCACCCCTAGTGGGTTCTGTGGATACACCCCTAGTGGGTCTCACAAATGTTTCTGAAAGTGTACCCCAAGTGAGTCCTACTAATTTTTCTGTAAGCACACCCCTAGCGGGTTCTATGAATGTTTCTATAAAAACACCCCTAGTGGGTCCTAAGAATTTTTCTGAGAATATGCCCCAAACGGGTCCTAACAATTTTTCTGGAAATGCACCCCTAGCAAGAACACCACTCCATCCTAACAAGGATACCTTATACCACACAGCAGCTTCCTCTGCCCTTTCCTCAGTAGCCCCCAATCCTGTGTCCTCCCCCTCTCCGTTCACACTCCCAGCTCCACCTCCAGATTGGGGATTAAGCCTTCCCACATCGAGCCCAGAAACCTCCCCCAGTAATGATTATAATGGAAGTACCCCAACCCAAGGAGAAGGGCCCTATTGTAACACGAGATCCAGGGCGAAACTCTTCCCCTCTAAGAGAAGTCCCGATGGGGGGTACTGCTGGAGGAGTAGGATTTGTTAACGCCCCTCTTACAGCCTCCGAGGTCCGTAATTTTAAAAAGGAACTGGGGAGTCTTGTAGAGGATCCCATTGGGGTCTCAAATCACATAGATCAATTTTTGGGCCCCAGTGTGTATACGTGGGAAGAGCTAAATTCTATTTTAAAAATACTGTTTAGCCCAGAGGAGGTGAGAATGATCCGCACTGCGGGGATGCGGATATGGGAGAGAGAGAATAGAATAGGTCCTCCAGGTGACATCAAATTGCCCATAGTGGATCCTAGATGGAATCCTAACCGGGAGGATGACAGGAGAAGTATGGAGGACTACCGAAATTTAATAGTGAGAGGAATCAAAGAATCAGTGCCCTGAAGTAACAATACTAAACTAGCATTTGACAGCATGCAAGGAAAGGAAGAGACCCCAGCTGCCTGGCTGAGCAGATTAAAAAAGAACTTCCAACTATACTCCAACATAGACCCTGATAGCCCCGAGGGCCAGATATTATTAAAAACCCAGTTCGTCAGTAAATCGTGGCCGGACATAAGGAGAAAGCTAGAGAAAATAGAAGATTGGCAGGAGAAAGGAATAAATGAACTGTTACGGGAAGCCCTAAAAGTCTACCTAAGAAGAGAGGAGGAGAAGACTAGGGCCAAAGCAAAAATAATGGTGGCTGTAGCGAAAGAAAGTGCCGGGGCAGTTAAGAATCAGGACCCACCAGGCAGGCAAAGCATGAAGTTTAAAGGAGAGAGGCGAGGAACACCCACAACTCCACCTTGGAGAACCCTAAAGGGAACAGGGGAAGAGAGGACATGCTTCTATTGTGGGAAGAAGGGGCACTTGCGGAGAGACTGTCCGAAAGTGACATTTGATGAAGCGATCGCGAGAGAGCAAGATAAACTAGAAAATCTGCTGAGAGGAGGAGGGGATGAGGATTAGGGGTGTCGTGGGCTCTATACAATAGGGGACCCCATGCATCATCAAGAAGAGCCCATGGTAAACTTTGAAGTAGGTTCCCACCAGGAAGACTTTGAATTTTTAGTAGATACAGGAGCAGATCGCTCCAGCCTTAAAAAGCTCCCCGCAGGAATGACCGTTAGCACGAGAACCTGCGAGGTAATGGGAGCAGAAGGAAAACCATTTAAAGCTCCCATTATAACTGACGTCAAAATAAAAGGGAATTCTCGGCAAGTCACCGCTGATTTCATATACTTACCTGAGTTAGAGACTAATTTGCTGGGAAGAGACTTGCAAGTCCAGTTGGGGGTAGGAGTCATCCCAGAAAAAGGAAAAATGCGGGTAAAAATCATGAAGCTAACAGCCAAAGATTTAGAAGAAATTAACCCAAAAGTGTGGGCTGAGGAAGGAAAGACTGGTCTTCTAGATATCCCACCTATTAAAATTGAAATGCAAGCAGGGACTTCTCCAGTCCGGATAAAGCAATACCCTATATCTCCAGAAGGGAAGAAAGGACTAACAGCTGTTATAGAACAACTGCTGGAGGAGGGCATCTTAGAACCATGCATGTCCCCTCATAACACCCCCATACTAGCAGTAAGAAAAGCTGAAGGAAAGTATCGGTTAGTACAAGATCTAAGGGAAATTAATAAGAAGACCGTCACTAAATACCCCGTGGTCCCAAATCCTTATACATTGCTGAGCCAAATTCCTCCAAAGCACGCGTGGTTCACTGTTGTTGATCTGAAGGATGCTTTTTGGGCCTGCCCCTTAGCTGAGGAATGCCGAGATTGGTTCGCGTTCGAGTGGGAACATCCAGAGAAGGGTAGGAAGCAGCAGTTGAGATGGACTCATTTACCACAAGGGTTCACTGAGTCTCTGAATTTGTTTGGGCAAGCCCTAGAAAAGCTACTAGAACAATTCCACCCTAAGGGACCAGTGCAGATTTTACAATATGTGGACAACCTGTTGGTATCAGGGGAAGATCAGTTGGAGGTAAAAACAGCAAGTATACAGCTCCTAAACTTCTTGGGGGAAAAAGGACTAAGGGTGTCAAAAAGAAAGTTGCAGTTCGTTGAACAGGAGGTGACCTACCTGGGGCATCTAATTGGTAAAGGATATAAGAAGTTAAGTCCAGAAAGAATTGCAGGAATCCAAGCCATACCCGCACCCAAAACCAAAAGAGACATAAGGAAACTCCTGGGTCTCTTCGGATATTATAGACTGTGGCTCGACAAATACACCCAGAGTGTGAAGTTTCTTTACGAGAAACTAGTCAGTCCTGAGCCAATAGAATGGACAGAGGAAGATGAAGATCGATTAAAAAACCTAAAGTATAAGTTATCTACGGCACCTGTCCTAAGTCTACCCAATCTAAAACAAGAATTCGACCTATTTGTAAATACCGAAGAGGGAGTAGCTTATGGAGTCATAACTCAGGAATGGGGCGGATGTAAAAAGCCTGTAGCCTTTCTATCGAACCTGTTAGACCCCGTTGCTTGGGGATGGCCAACATGCCTACAGGCTGTTGCGGCAACCGCAGTATTAGTGGAGGAGACCCAGAAGCTGACTTTACAAGGAAAAGTACGGGTCCATACACCACACGACTTAAAAACCATCTTAAGTCAAAAAGCCCCAGAATGGATAACAGACTCCAGGATACTAAGATACGAAATCGCGCTAATGAATTCAGAGAATCTGACGTTAACTACCTCAAAGACTCTGAATCCTGCGCAATTTCTTTCCGGAGAACCTCCCCAAGATCTAGAGCACGACTGTCTAGAACTCCTGGACTTCCAAACTAAAGTAAGAGAGGATTTGGACGCGACACCCTTACCCTACAGGAGAAAGCTATTCATAGACGGGTCTTCGAGAGTAATAGAGGGGAAAAGAGCATCAGGGTACTCTGTCATCGAGGGATCAGCCAGGAATAATATGAGGACTCTAGAAACCGGGAAGTTGCCTAGCAGTTGGTCAGCACAACTTTGTGAACTATATGCCCTGAAACGAGGACTGGACTTATTAGAGGGGGACCAAGGAACCATATACACTGATTCCAAATATGCATATGGAGTAGCCCACACCTTTGGAAAAATCTGGGAGGAGCGCGGCTATCTAAATTCAAAGGGAAAGGACTTGGCACACAAGGAACTAATAAAAGCCACACTAACATCTTTACTGAAGCCCCTAGAAATTGCCATAGTCCATGTAAGAGGCCATCAGAGAAGAGACACTCTGGAAGGGGAAGGAAATCATACAGCAGACCAAGAAGAAAAAAGGGCAGCTCAAGGGTCAGGGGAACCCATCAAGGTCCTAGCCCTAACAGAAGCTTCAAGGGAAAGGGAGGAGAGAGAGAAGCCCATATATGAAGAGAAGGAATTAAAACTAATTAAAGAACTGGGAATGCAGCCAGGCAAACATGGTGAATGGGTGACACCGGATGGGAGAACATTTTTAAATAAACCCCTAGCGAGGAAAATGTTAGGTGAAATCCATGAGTCAACCCATTGGGGTACTCAAGGATTATGTGACCACTTCCTGAGGGAATGTCTATGTTTGGGAGTATATGAGTTAGCAAAATCTATAACTCAGGGGTGTATCATTTGCCAAAAGGTCAACCAGCGAGCCTTGAGAAAGGTTCCACTAGGGGGAAGAGAAATAGCCTTAAGACCTTTTCAAAGCATCCAAATAGATTTCACTGAAATGCCCCCAGTTCAGGGCTATAAACACCTCCTTGTAATAATAGACCATCTGACCCACTGGGTAGAAGCCTTTCCCACCAGAAAAGAGACAGCGGATGTAGTAATAAAAACGCTTCTTGAACAAATAATTCCCCGATATGGCCTCATAAACAACATCGATTCCGACAGAGGACCCCCCTTCACCGCTCGCATATTGCATGAGACTGTCAAAGCACTAGGGGTAAAGTGGAAGCTCCATGTACCATGGCACCCTCAAAGCTCAGGAAGGGTTGAAAGAATGAACAAGACTCTTAAAAATGTACTAACCAAGTTAATAGAGGAAACTCAAATGAGTTGGCTCAGGTGCCTGCCTCTTGCTCTTCTCAGAATTAGGGCAAGACCCAGGTTGGATATAGGGGTCTCCCCTTACGAGATGATGTTCGGACTTCCCTTCTTATTAATGCCTTATGGTACGGGGAGTTATCAATCTGGAGAAGACATAGCACGAGAATACCTAAAAAACATTGGGAAAACCCTAGAAAATCTCCAGAAGAAGGGTTATATTCCCCAAACCTCGCCCCTTGATTCAAAAGTCCATCAAATCAACCCTGGGGATTGGGTATTAGTGAAATCCTGGAACAGTGCTTCATTAACACCCAAATTTGGAGGTCCCTTCCAGGTCCTCCTCACCACCCACACAGCGATCAGGACTCAAGAAAAGGGATGGACACACATTACTAGAGTAAAAGGACCTGTGCCACCCCCTACTGAGCCATCGAACCCAACTACATCGCCCAGCCACACAGAGTGGACTGTCACACCACAACCCGGTACACAGAGTGGACTGTCACACCACAACCCGGTACACTAAAGCTCACGCTCAAGAAAAGAACACAGACTAAGTAACGGACTAAGCAGCAGTAACTTACCTTGAGTGCCGAAAAAAGTTATGAAAGTGTTGTAAAGTTGTGTGAGTGTTATATGTTATTGTAATTAACATTGTTATAAAGTTTCTACTCTGCACTTTAGAAACTCTCTCATAGGGCACGCTCTAGGGGGAACTAAATTAACAATTAGTAACGGTGGGGGTTTTTAAGTAAAGGGATTCTAAGGATTAGCCCCGAGGAGCTCTGAGGACCAGGAGGCAAGACCAGGTGAGACTGAGGCAGGATGGGAACAGTTCACACTGGACTCCTGGAGGGACTTCTGTTAGTCCTAATAATAAGCAAGTATGCCAACGGAGCTTGCTCGAAGTGTTACTCCCCTATCTACGATGGGGAAGACCAAGAATCCCTAATCAGAATACATACCAACGTAAACCCCACCTGTTTTGATGTCACTCGGCTCTCCACCTGTAGAGAGGAGGGTAGACAATATCGGGTAGCAAAGAATGCTGCTACTTTCAAGCAGTGCCTGACTGGGGAGTGCCCTATCAGAGAGTGGTTTTGTATGGAAAAAGTAAAAAGAAAAGCCTCTGAACATAAAGAGAAAGGAAACAGATGAACCCCTCAGTAAAAATCTGTTCATTGATTTAGTCGAAAGAATAAGTCATAAACTTAACATCACTACAGGCCAGCATCCAAATGAAATGAGATTGATGCGGGTTGAGAACCCGATCAAAGAAAAAGAGGGGGGATTGTGAGGAATAAAGTTCAGAAAAGTGCAGAGTATTAGGAGTTTGTGTCAAGTTAAACAGCTGTTCATATTCATGTTACTTGTTCTTGTTACCAGTTCTATGTATTGATGTTATCTGTATTGGTTATCTGTTCTGTGTACCCCAGACCCCAGTTTAATCCCTAATGTTGTGTATTTCCCCTTACCTTATTCCGAGTCAGGCCCCTGGACTCCATTGTTCAATCCCAGTTTCCCCTTACCCTATCCCACGTCAAGCAGCCACTCCTCCCCGATTGGCCCATAGAGTCAGCAACACGCCCACCGAGACACTGACACTGCCTGCCTGCCATCAGCTCCACCCCGTCTGTCCTTCAGCCTGGAGGCACCACCCAGAGCCCGCCCAGAGACCAGCCACCCTCCATGAAGTACCACCCAATATGGAGATGAGGGAGGACTCCCAAGGTGCACCTCTCAGCAGGAAGTGGGGTGAAATACCAACAACCCCTAGCAACAACGAGCCAGCACCACTTCCAGCAAAGAGAAAGGTATCCACGGGTGAGGAAGGCCTTCAGGCACCTGTGGACTTAGCTAAACTAACATCCAGAATCTCACCCTGACCTGAGAGGCACCCACTGGGAGACATCCCCAGCCCAAAGCACACTTCAGAGAGAGACTTGAGGGACTCCCGTGAGGCCAGGCTCCAGACTCTGCGGCTGCGCAGATTCGTCCAGACCTCCTCCTCTGCGGTGTCCATCGGGAGCAGTGGTGGCGTAGGCCTTCCCCGAGCTACCCCTTTCAAAAAGAGCTGCTTAATAAAGGCATTGAAAGCAGTGAACTTGTTTTCCTGCCCTGGTCATTCCTAACACACACCTTGGACAGATTTTTCAGTTGCTGTGTTATTTAAAGGATGTCCACAGGCTGTGGAGCAGCCCAGCTCTCTGCCCCTCTGCCCACAGGGGTGCAGCACTCCGAGCTCCCCCAGGAGCCACAAGAGGGCTGGCAGAAGGGCAGGTGTCCTTAGCAGTGACACCACCACTGCACTGTTCTCCCTGCTCTGCTCCTGCCCAGACTCGGGATGCCCAAATCAGCCCAGGCTGCGCATTCCACAGCAGGGCCACCATTCCCATCGGGAGCAGCCCACGCCCAGTTTGGCTCCTGGATGGGCTGATGAGTCCTGTCCCAGGAAGAGGCACCCAGGGCCGGGCTGCTGCCACTTCCTGCTCCATTTGCCTCCTTCCAGCTGGGCTCTGGGGGTGCTGAGGCTGCTCTGGGCTCTCCCAGGGCTCTGCTGGGGCTCAGCTCTTGGCCACACTGTGTCCACTCCCCGTCACATTGCTCCAGTCACCTGAATCACACCTGGAAGAAAGGGAAACTGGCAAGGGAGTTGAGGTTTAATGCCGTTTCTATTCAAAAAATCCTAGCTAGCACAACAAAAAGTTGTCCTCAAGTCCTGCATCTCCTCTGCAACCACTTGTCCTGCCTCCTCTGTGCCAGCTCTTGCTCTCCAGTTGCTCCTCACAGACCACAAGGAGCTGGCAAAGACCCTGTGCAAGCACCATGGACAGGTTTTAATGCTAAGTTCAATTTATCTTCAACTTCGAGTAGAATTATCCTTCCCTCAAAAAATAGCCCCTGCTTGCCATTTTTCAAAACAGTCACATAGGGTGAATTTCCCTTCTGTGTTATGTTTCCCTCAAAAGCATCTCGAAGAGAAAAACACATCTACTATTTTTATGTCTTTCAGTTTTCATAAGGAAATCTGTCTGGCTTTGTTTTGTTCTGGTACTGCAGGCTTCAGACCCAGTAAGTACTTGCAGTCTGATTGAAGATGTGTTTCATGGCATAGAAGAATCTGTCACAGAGAATGAAGGGTAACAGTTTAAAATTAACCTTATTTGGACTATCAGTTGTAGTCCTTATAAAAACCCTTTCCAAGGGTTGGGTTTTCAAGCTGGAGTATGAAGCACAGTGAGTTTATCTGGATAATGCTGTAGCCCCATCTCACCAGATGCAGAAATGGGCCAGAATCCAGCATTTTGAGTGTGAATTTGGGGTCCTGGCCTTGCCCCAAAGGAGAGACAGGATGTTCCCTGCAATGTCTGCATGGAGCAGACAGAACAGATGGGGAGGTGTTTGCAGGGCCCCTGGGAGGGAATATTGGGGTTCCTGTCAGCAGGATCCTTTTGAAGCTTCAGGCTGGGGTGGGCAGCAGTTCCATCTGCAGCTTCCATGGGCTGCTGCAGCAGCTGCTGCTGGGGACCCTGAGGGAAGAGGCCACGGGAGGGATGGAAATGCTGCAGGGACAGCAGCAGCCAGGGCCAGGAATGAGCTTTGCCTGCCTGGCTGATGAAATGAGGCTCCTTCTTTAGTGCAAGAGGAGGCAAAGATAAGGTCAAATTCAACAGTTCAAGGAAAAACGTAGAAAATTGGAAGCCTCTCAAAATGCCACACACATTCATCTGTTAGTTCTTCAGTGTCAGTCCCTGTAAAAAGCCTTTGCAGTTTTCCTTTGGATTCCAGGGCCCACAGCTGGGTTTCAGAGTTCAACTGATATTTAATTTTTCAGGTTTTTTAAAAGAGCTCTGAATTGTGCAGCTCTTGTCAATTTTTCTGCTCTCCTGAGCTTGAAAAAGGTTCTGTGCTCCTGTGAGCCACATCTGGAGGGGTGGTTGGCAACCATGGAATCCTCTGGGAAAGCTCTTGGTTGACTTCAGGGCCTGGCTGGAGAGCTCAGCCTGAGGAAAGAACTGTTCCAGATGCCTCTGTCCATGTCCAGCTCCTCACAGCTGAGTCCCTGAACACACGGGATGGTTTATAGGGATTTATTTTCCCCTCCTGTTCACTTGGAGATGATTTTGCAATCCTTTAGAGGAACATCTGACCAGCCCCTGTCCCCATTCCATTTTATCCTCTCCACTTTGGAGCTGGCCTGCTGGTTATGACGTGGAAATTGGTAGTGTCTCCCCGTTCATCCCTCCAGCCCTCAATTGTAACCTGTATTAAACACTGCAAAAGGCCTCATTTATCTGGTGGGGAAGATGGGAGGTGGAGAATGTTAATTTGATTTATTTTCATGAACCTTATGATAGTAAAGAAAAATGAGGTTTGTCACTTTGGTGTGGTGCTGGGTGTTGAGATTTGGGAGTTTCTTTCTTGTACTTGTTCTTTATTAGTATTACTTTTCATTGGCAAGACTTTGAAATCTTAGACATTATTAACAATGGCTGGATTTCACTCACTGGAAAATTCCTTTGCTTTTCCCACCAGGATTAAACTGTGAAGTTGACTCCAAGTTGCCAGTGGATTCTAAATATGGAAAATCTTTAGATTTTCCAAATGATGGGTTTGGTGTGGTTTGGAGCTGGGGAAGGGTCTTGTTCTGGAAAAAAAAAGAGAGTGTCAGAGACTTGCTTGCTGTTTTGTATGTTTCTTTATTATCAAGCTTGGCCTTGGGGGAGAACTTGCTTGCTCCCTTGGCAACGTGGAGGAGGAGGTACACACAGCTTCGCTTCACAGCAAAGCTGGGGACTCCCAAACCCCTCACGGGCTTTTTCCCTTGCCGGGGAGTCCGTTTCGCTTCGCTGATCAGGGGTCATCCAGCGATGGGGGACTCCTTCTTAGGTCACAGCGAGTGAATAAAGCTGCTTTGGCGGACCCCCGTACTTCTTGCACTAGTCTAAAATGCGAATACAGTCCTGGATTTTACATTGGTTCCCTGCTTTTCAGAGTCTCTTGTTCTTGAGTTGTTCCCAGAATTCTAGTGTTCTTTTTATTTGCATATTCAGACACTATCCGGCGAATGGGAACAGAGATACAGGTAATAAGGTGAATTCTTAATTAACAAACAAGTAAATAAGGTGATAAATCAGTATTAAAACAGGAGTAAGGCAAATTCTTCATACAGAAATAGCATTAACAATCTTAATGGAATTACTTAACAATTAAGTAACTAAAACATAGATCATTTGAATAGAACTTGTTTATAACAACTCCCCCCTCTATTTCTTTGATCGAGCTTTAGCTCGCATCAATTTGTTACCTCCTCTTCTTGAAAATAAATTTTTCTACATTTCTGGAACTTTTCATATATTTCTTTGGATTCTCATGTTCGGGTTCTTGACTCTCTATTACCATCATTTTGCTCTGTTTTTGACTGGTTGCTTTAGGGATCTGGATACTGGCTTGGACTGTGGAGGTAATTGTTCGAATTAGATATGGGATTAGACATTGTAAAAACATTAACCCGGTGATTGAGCAAATTATCATAAACCCAGCTTTCTTCCACCAATCCCCCTTAAATGACCAAAAACTATTCCACCAGTTGGTGTCCATTAAAGGAGTCCACTCTTGATTTCCAACATAGGCTAGCTTTCTGATTTCTTTTGAGATGTTTTTAATTACTGCGCTTTTATCATCAATTTCTAAACAACATTCGGATGAATTAAATTT
>JAIXNV010000956.1:0-15741 GCA_020917445.1 Riparia riparia
AATTCCCAAACCTGTCCATGCGGGACCCCTGCTCCAATTTTTGGGATTAAAAACTGTAGGAATGGAAAAATTCCTGTTAAAAATTATCCACACTCCAGGAGCTTCCCAGGGGATTGGGAATAAATTCCCGTTTATTTTCAACGGGAAGATTCACCTGGGTTAGATGCTGGAATTTAAGGGAAAATTAGATTTTTTTGTTACATTTGAGGAACATCTCCTCATGGAAAAAACATGGAAAAACGTGGAGGAACACAGAAAAAATGTGGAAAAATCCGGACACTGACCCAAATTTTGAGGAAAACTCAGAAATCCACGATCCCGCGGATCCAAAGAGCTCTGGGGGTGCCGAGGGATATCCGGGAAATCGGGAAGTTGGATTTTCCCCTCCTGGAAAAGCGCAGTGGCCGCTCTCCGGTGGTCCCTGGCGTTCCCCGCTTCCCTGCACGGCCGAAAGCCCGGGAATGCGAGCGCTGTTTATTTTCCACTCTCCAGCTCTGGCCAAGTGGAGCAGCTCCCACAAAGAGCAGGATGCAGGAGGGACCAAAAAAGGCTGGAAAAGGAATAATTCCCTGTTTTCGGAATAAAGGGAAACGGCGTCGTTGCGGGTGATCGATGGATTTGGGGTGGTGCCAAAGGGCTTGGAATCATCACAGCACAAACCACTGGAAAAAGCATTCATCCAGAGCTAATCCTGGCCGGGAGAATTCCAAATATTTACTTTAGATGTTGATTTTAGGGAAGGACTCCAGCCAGGATTACGGATCTGGATCCGCCAAAAATCCCGACCGTTGAGGTGCTAAGAGCTGGAATTTGGGGCCAATCCTGGTTTTCTCTGGGTTAATTATTTCTCCTTCTTTCCACGCCCCGATCCCACAAAAACGAGCGGGAATGGGCCGGATCCAGGCGGGATCCATGGCTTTGCTAAACTCAGGTCCCAGGCTGGGGTTGGTTGATTTTGGGGAGGTTTTTTGCAGTTTCCTGGGTGATTTTTCCTGCTGGGATTTGCGGCTCCTCGGAGTCCAGAGCGTCTCCGCACATCCCGCTGTCCCCTTCCCAAATCCTGCTGCAAAAAAAAAACCCTCAGGAGAATCTTCAGCCCAATTTCACGTGCTGTGCACAAAAACTTGGAAAAGTCGGGGTCATCCTGCTTTTACTGTTCCCAGCCTCGAATTCCATAGGGATTCCTGGCTAGGAGGAAGTTTGGGCTTTTTCCTTCTGTTCTGCGGGGTGGGGGTCACTCCGCTGCTCCCTGGAATCTTGGAATTAAGGCTGGGAAAACTTTCCAAGGTCTGAATCCCAGCACGACCCCAGCCACCACTAAACCGTGTCCCCGGGTGCCGCATCCACGGGTTTTCGGGATGCTGATCCACAGGGTTTTGGGACATTCCAGGGACGGGGACTCCACCGGTTCCAACGGTCGGCCACTCTTTCAGGGAGGAAAAATTCCCAAATATCCGAGCTGATCCCGGCCTGGTGCCGTGGATCCGTAATTCCAACGGAATTGAGCGGGAAGAGATGATAAAAGGGAATTTTTGCCTCAGTTTCTCTCTCAGAACTTTGGGATAAAACGATTGCCCTCAGGCGCTGATCCCAAAGGCTTTGGGATGCAAGCCTGGCTGGATTTCGGGAATGAGGTCCTGCAATCTCCCACTCCATATCCACGGACCGGCTTCCCAAATCCCAGCCCGGTGCCGTGGATCCGTAATTCCAAAGGAATTGAGCGGGAAGAGATGATAAAAGGGAATTTTCCCTCAGTTTCTCCCTCAGAACCTTGGGATGGAGGCCTGGCTGGATTTCAGGAATTGCAGTTAAATCCTGGAACCCCCCACTCCAAATCCCAGCCCGGCGCCGTGGATCCGTAATTCCAAAGGAACCGAGTGGGAAGCGATGATAAAATATTTGCTTGAGTTTCTCCCTCAGAACTTCGGTAAGGAACCGAAGGCTTTGGGATGCCGATTTCGGGATTATCTTCCACTTCATAAAATTCCAACCTGGCTCCCGAGACGCTCCGAGGTTTCTGAGGACAGGCAGAGGGATAAGAAAACAATAACCGGGATCGGATTTCTCGGGAGCCGCGGGAGGAGACGATTGGAGTCTCCAAGAGCTGCTGATAAGATCAGGCTCGGTTGCTATTTTCAGGCTCAGACGGGCTGGAGACGCCGAAATAAATCCGACAACCTGAGCCCGGGGAGCTGAGGGCTCCCAAAGAGCTCTGTCTCCAAGGAAATCCATAAATATTGCGAGGTGTGGGATACCGGGATCGGCCCCGCCTGCTCTTCCCTGGGGGACCTCGGGGGAGGACGGAGGGGAAAAGGTTCAGGAACGAGGAGGGAAAAGCGCTTTGCTTCCATTCCAAGAGGGATTTTATCTTCCACGGAGTGTCCCAGCAGCAGCTCCCGGCTGGAATTCCTCCTGGGAAAGAGGCAGGGAACAAACAGAGCGGTGTTTTAGGGGCAGGAGGCTGGAAAAGCAATTCCCGAGTGGAGTCAGGGTGTCCTGGTCCTGGCAGGGAACCTCAGGCATCACCTGGAGGAAAATAAACCTGGATTAGAAAACTTGGAGAGGGATTAATTCCAAGCTTAAAATTCCTGAGGGAAGCTGGGGGCAGATCCAAGCTCTTGGCAGTGGCCATGGCAGGACGACGGGCACAGTGACACGGGAGGGCTTCGGACTGGATTTAAAGGGATTTTCCTCCCCATTCCCACTGTGAATTGTCGGATCAGCTCTCCCAGCGAGCTCGTGGAAACATTCCAGCCTTGGAAGTTTTCAAATCCAAGTGCAGAAATCCCAGAATAACCTCCCTGCTCCCACCTCCGGAGGTTCCCCGGTGTTGATGACCCCGGGGCTGGCAGCGATCCTCTCGGGGTGCGGGGTGACAGAGCCGGGAACGCTCGGGGTCCCTCGGGATCCCCGTTCTCCTCGCTTTGGGCCCGCCTCATCCCCGGGATCCTCTCATTCCCCGCTCCTGGCAGCTGTTTATCCCAAAAACATTTGGCTCTCGATGCATTCCAGATGAAAGCAGACATCAAAGGCCCCGGGTTTCCTTCCCTCCCTCTGCACTCGCCTTCATTGATCAGGGATTTTTCCTGGATTGGGGAGGAAAAGGAAAGGCAGGAGCCAGGAGCAGGTCGGGAACAGCTGCGAATTCCTGGATTGGGGAATTGGGAGATGCTGAGGTAGCAGCAGCAGCAGGAGCGTGGGATTATGCAGAAAAAGAAAAAAAAATATCGAAACCCCGGGAAAATCCAGTGTTGCGAATGTTCACCAGGTACTGAGGGGAAGGTTTTGTCCTTGCGAATGGGATGGAAATTCCAGGCCGGTTCCCCCAGGGGTTCTGGAGCCAAAGGGAGCTGCTTCCATTTCATCCAGATCCTGAAATTCCCGTCACCAGGGAACCCCCAGGCTCGCCCTCCCCTCACAGCATCACTGCTGGAAAGTTTCCTGGACCTGGGGAAAAGCTTCCTGGATACCAGGGCAAGGTTCCTCCCCCAGAGGAGAGCAGGATCCGCAGGGAATGTCTCATTCCCAAGGCTGCCAGAGCTCCCAGCTGGGATTTTGGGGCTGGGATAAGAGTTGGACTCTGATCCCGAGGATCCTTCCAGCTCAGGGTATTCCCTAATTCCATGATTCCGAGTGTCCCCATTCCTTGAATGATCCCTTTCCCCTCCTGCCCGTGATTCCCTGCAATCAGGGAGTGTTTATCCCACCGCTTCCCTTTCCATGGGAGGTTTTCCATTGCTTTTCCACGGCTTTCCAGACATCAAGCAGCTCATTTCCCTTGGCTTTTGTCCCTCAAATGGGCTGGAACGGGGCTCCTAAACAACAACGCCGAGGTTGATTTGAAAGCCAGGAATTTTTTGGGTTTCTGTCCTTCTTTAACGCTTTAAATCCAACATTTTCCCACAGCTTTGCCCGTTCCCCTCCCTGGCTTTGCAGAGCAGGAAAAGGGAAGGTGGAGGAGATAATTAAGGATAGAAATTGGGATGAAATTATCCTTTAAAGGACTCTTGGGAGCGCCCTGGTTGTGAATGGGAATTTCGAGGTTCAAGGAATTTTTTTTTTCCTGTTTATTTTTTTAAATTTTCTTTTCTTTTTTACGGACAAATCCAGAACAATCCAGAGAAAGGAGCTTGGGCAAGGAGAATTTCATTGGAGCTGCCCCGGGGGAACAGCAGCATCCAGGTGTTTCCTGGCTGGATTTGAGGATCCTAAAGGCCTTTTCCAACCTTTGATTCCCAAATCTGGCGGGGATTGGGATCCTCGAGGGCACAGCCAGGAGCCCACCTGGATCTCCAGCCAAAACTGGAGAGAATCCGAACATTCCTGTGGATTCCAGGACTCAAAATCCCTGTCGGAGCTTTCCCCCTCTCATTCCCATAAAGAAGTGGGAATTCAGAGGGAAAATCCTGTGTTTGGGGGCTTGGACAGGATAAGGAATACGAATTAATAAATTCTTTATGTTATATTAACAGAAAGAACTTTGCTGGGCAAATTTATCGGAATTGTTCATTTAAATATTTAAAACGATTTCAATAATTCCTACTTGTTTAGCCTCCTCCTGATAAAGAAGAGGGTTAACGAATTGAACTTTGCTGCTGGCGAGCCGGAGTCCCGACGTCCCATCTGGGGGATTTGGGCTGGGCAGTGGATTTTCCATCACTTTTATCCACAAAAATAACGGCGGCAGCATCCTCCCGCCGCCTCCCTCCTCCCGCGGCGCCCCTCCCTCGTCCTCGGGGAATGTTGGAGAGGGCCCAGCCTCGTCGCTAATTACGGATTGCACTAATTGGGATATTTGGGATATTTAATCCCCGCTGCTGGAACCGTCCCGGGCTGCTCCATCAAAGGGCCCAGTGTCACGGGCACAGAGGAGCTGTTGATGGCAGCGGCTGCTCCGGGGGATGGCTCCAGCCTGGCTGGAAAAGGGAAAAGCTGTCATTAGGGAACGGGAGCGGCTCCGTCCCGACCGCGCGGGCCGGGACAGACCGGGAATCCAGCCCGGAATGGGAACTGCATCCCAAACTGGGAGAGGGAACTGCATCCCGGGCCGGGACCGGGAATCCAGCCCGGAATGGGAGAGGGGATCCAGCCCGGAATGGGAGAGGGAATTGAATCCCAGAATGGGAGAGGGAACTGCATCCCAAACTGGGAGAGGGAATCCAGCCCGGAATGGGAGAGGGAATTGTATCTTGGAATGGGAGAGGGAATTGCATCTCAAACTGGGAGAGGGAATTCATCCCAAAGTGGGAGAAGGGAATTTCATCCCAGGCTGGGAGAGGGAATTGCAGGGGCTCACCCTGCTCCCGCATGGGGCTGGGATCCCAGAATTCCTGGGTATGGAGTCTTCATAGAAGGGATCTGAGCTCCCAATCACTGGGAAAAGGCTCCGTGATCCCTTGGGAAAAGGCTCCAGGATCCCTTGGGAAAAGGCTCCAGGATCTGTTGGGAAAAGGCTCCGTGATCCCTTGGGAAAAGGCTCCGTGATCCCTTGGGAAAAGCCCACGCCCCTCCCTTAGGAGAAGGCCGTCAGCCCCAGGGATGGCGTTTCCCGCTTGGATTTGGGATTCGGAGGGGAACTTTAGGGATTTTGGCTGGGTAAGACAAATATCCCGAGGCTGGGAACATCTGGAAGGCTCTGATTAGTGGGAACATCTGCTGTGAGTGTCTGGATGCCAGATGGGAGAAAACAGCTTGGAATTCCAGCCAGGAAATCCAGGAAAACCAGGAGATGTGTCCTGGTGGGAGCAGTGAACAAGGAGCTGAAAACCAGGAAGGAAATCCAAAAAAAAAACCCCAAAATTCCACCAAAAAAAAAAAAAAAATCCCAAACAAACCCCAAGAAATCCACAAAATCCCCCCCAAAAAATCCCAGGAAAGCCAAAGGTTTGGGAAGGGAAAGGACTCATCCTGGGAAAGGCTGAGCCTTATGGAATAATCCCAAATATTGGCATTTATTATTAATGCAACCTGTGGTCCTAAAGTGGGATTTTTTTTTGGAGGGAATTTTGCATTTTTTTTTTTATTTATTTTTTAATTTTTTTTAAGGTTGGAATCCCCTTTTCCCTCTCTTTTCCCTTCTCCTTGCATCCCAAAACCTGCTCAGGCCTCCGGTGTTTATTTGGGAACAATGGAAAACTCCTGGATCTCCCTCACGGGCCGCCCAAACTTCTCCAGCCTAATTAGAGTTCCTTCCATTGCTAATTAAATCCTCCAGGGAAGCGATCGAAATTCCCCGGGATGAAAATCAGCTGGATTCGCTCCTCTCTCCCAGGCTGGAATCTCCTTTTCCCCCCGCAGGGAAATTGCTCAGATTCCAAGGAATTCCGTCACTTCTCCTCCTCTTTTTGGGATTTTGGGGGGGATTTTATTTCCAAGCGGAACAGTCGGAATTTCACTTTATTGTTCTTTCTGGGATTCTGGGATGTGATTCCATGGGATTCCTGTGACAACTCCCACGGCATCCCAGCACAATTCCAGACGGGAATGAGGGACTGAGGGAATGAGGGAATGAGGGGAAGATTTCCAGCTGATAAATCCCCAAATCCCTTCATTCCCTGGAGCATCCCGAGGCTGGGACTTTGCAGCCCTGAACAGGAACCTCCAGACAAAATAAACATCCCGCAGGGAATATTTATTTTAGTCACATTCCAGACTCTCGGATTTCTGGCAGTCTCCAGCTCTCCTGGAATTCCGAGCCGCTCCTGACAGATCCCTTCCCTGGGAGCTGCTGTGTCCCGGGAATCAGCTCCGGCACCTTCCCCAAGGGGGAATTTTTCCACTTGGGATTTGCCCACACGGATCAATATTTGGGAATTCCCGCCCGGATTTTGTGTGGATTCCTTCCTGCAGGACGGGGAGATCCTGGAGCAGACCTGGGAGCGCGTCCCGGCCTTTCCCTGGCTTTGGGCAGCTGCGGGAATCATTCAAACCTAAGGAAAGGAACGTCCCTAAAAGCCAATTTTTAGTTAAAAATTAAAAACGAAAATGAATTTTTATGGTGCCGAGGGAATATTTGGGGAAAGGGAAAGGGAAAGGGAAAGGGAAAGGGAAAGGGAAAGGGAAAGGGAAAGGGAAAGGTGTTAAAAGCTCCAGTCTCACCCCGAGCCGAATTCCAGGCAGATGAGAATTCCCGGGATTGAGAAAGGGAGGGAAAGGGAGGGAAAGGGAGGGAAAGGGAGGGGAGATCCCGGCTCCAGCGCAGCCAGGCGAGCAGGATCCATCCCCGGGAGCAGCCGGGCGCGGAATTCCAGCGCTTCCCCGGGACTGCCAGGGGTCACTGCAGGGAATCGCCTCTCCCAGGGAAAATCCGGGATGGGTGTTTCACTCCCGGCCCCTGCCCGAGGCGGGGAATGGGGAGATTCCCAAAAGGTCCTGGGGTCTGCGGGTGCCCAGGTTTGGGTTCAGCCCTTGGAGCAGCGCCGGGAGTGGATCCTTCAGGAGGGAGGGGGAGGAATCCAACCCCAATTCCCAAATTTCATCTGGATCGGGATGCAGAAAACTCCAAATTCCCCTCAAATCTGCGTGGATTCGGACCCAGAAAATTCCAAAGTCCCCAAATCCATCTGGATTTGGACCCAGACAATTCTGAACTCCCCAAATCCAGGTGGATTCGGACATGGAAAATTCCAAAGTCTCAAAAAACCCATCTGGATTCAGACACAGAAAATTCCAAACTCCCCAAATCCAGGTGGATTCAGACCCAGACAATTCCAAACTCCCCAAATCTGTGTGGATTCGGACCCAGACAATTCCAAAGTCCCCAAATCCAGATGGATTCGGACACAGACAATTCCAAACTCCCCAAATCCAGGTGGATTCGGACCCAGACAATTCCAAACTCCCCAAATCCGGCTGGATTCGGACCCAGACAATTCCAAACTCCCCCAGAAATGTCCGGAAGCGCCAGGCCCTGGATCTGAGGTTTCCGTGGATCTCTCCCAGCCCAAGCCAAGCTGAGGGATCACTGTGAGCTCCCAGCCCTTGGGGACAGATTGGAAAAATCCCAAAATCCCCAGCTGGGGACCACGGCCACCCCTCAGATCTTCAGTTTTCACTTTTCCTTTCCCCTTTGGGGGTTTGTGGGTTTTTTGGTTTATTTATTTCCCCCCCCCCCCGTTCCAAGGTTTTATATTTTTTTGGGAAATCCAATATCCCGTGAATTCCCCTCTCGGTCTGCAGATCAAAGTGACAGAAGAGCCCGAGCTGGTGGCAGCAAGGAAATCCAGAGCCGGGAGGAAAAGAAAACAGCTCCTGGAAAAATTTAATTTAAAAAAAAAAAAAGGGAATTTTGAGATCTCTGTTTTTGAGGGCAGCTCCAATCCCTGGAAAATATCCCTGAGTGACCAATGCCCAGTTTTTGGGGAATGTGGGGTGAAAAGGATGATTTTGGGAAAATCCCTTGAGCCATTGTTAAATTTCTTTGGAGTTTTAGGTGGGAATTTCCCAGGAATCACCAAAAAATCCCCAGGAAACTCAATGGGACACTGGTGATTCCCTGTCACCCTGGGGGGCTCCAGGAGAATCCAGGGAATTGTGGCGGGAGATGTCCTGGAAAAGAATCTAAAGGGAAAAATTTTGGGGAAAAAAATTCCCTCTTCTTTTTTGAGGGGATGTCCTGGAGCAGTCCCTGGCTCCTGGAATTGCTGGAATCACATTTTGGGAATGGGAAGCTGAAATTCCCTTTTTCTCCAGGGAATTTCTGGGAGCTGGGAATTCCCAGTGATCCCAGTAAAATTCCCCCCAAAAGAGGGATGAGCTCATCCCAGAAGAGGCAGATTTGTCTCTTGTGAGGGAAAAATGAGCCACAAAAATTCCGAGGTTTCCTCGTCCTTACTTCTGTTCTCGCAGGATCCCAGTTTTCCTGGATTCCCCTTTGGAATCTGCCCGTCCCCAATTCCCAAAATTCCTCATCCCACTTCCCAATCCCACAGCTCCAAAACTCTCGGGATGGGAGAACGGAAGGGAATTCAAGATTTCTCCCGGATTTTTCCAGCTTTAATGGCTCCACACTGGGCACGGGCAAGGGAGGGTTGAGCAGCCGGAAAATCCTGGGAAATCCCGGAAAATCCTGGGAAATCCCAGAAAATCCTGGGAAATCCTGGGAAATCCCAGAAAATCCTGGAAAATCCCAGAAAATCCTGGAAAATCCCGGAAAATCCCAGAAAATCCCAGAAAATCCCGGAAAATCCCAGAAAATCCTGGAAAATCCCAGAAAATCCCAGAAAATCCTGGGAAATCCTGGAAAATCCCAGAAAATCCCAGAAAATCCCAGAAAATCCTGGGAAATCCTGGGAAATCCTGGGAAATCCTGGGAAATCCCTTTTTCCCTGTGCAGGAAAAGCCCCCGGGGCTGCCGGAGGACGTGGCTGTGCAAATCCCAGCCCAACATTCCCGGATTTTCCCCCCTCCCGGGAATCACCTGCCCTGGAGGTGCCAGACAGAGATGATATCGGATTTTTGGCACCCAAATCCGCATTCCTCTGCAAAAGCCAATTTAAATTCCTGGCTCCCAGAGCTCCTGGAGCCAAGAAAAAAATGGGAATTAAAACAACCGAAGCACCCAATCAGATCCCGGGATTTGATAAGGGATCCGTCATCCCCAGCCCGGGTGGGAACCGGGAACTGCTCAGCCCCAGGGGGGTTTGGAGAGTCCCAAAAATTCCCTGCTCCTGGTTTTGTGTCCTTAGAGGGGAGGAATCCATGGAATGGCTCCGGTGAGGGCGGATTGGGGGGTTCAGGGGGGAGAGGGAGAGTTCGGGATTCCAGGATTCATGGTTTGAGGGAGAGTTTGGGATTCCTGGGTTTAAAAGAGTTTGGGATTCCAAGACTGGGGGAGAGTTTGGGAATCTTGGGTTTAGAAGATTTTGGGATTCCAGGATTTGGGGGAGAGTTTGGGATTCTGGGTTTGAGGGAGAGTTCAGGATTGAGGGAGAGTTCGGGATTCCAGGATTTGAGGGAGAGGTTGGGATCCTGGTTCTGAGCAAGAGTTCAGGATCCTTGATTGATGGAGAGTTCGGGATTCCAGGATTTAAGGACGGATTCGGGATTCCAGGATTTCATGGAGAATTCAGGATTCCAGGATTCGAGGCGGAGTTCGGGGATTCCCGGGTTTGAGAGTGAAGAAATAAACAGGGAGAAGAGTGAAATACATAAAAAGAGCAGGGAAAAAAATAAACCGGGACGAGAGTAAGTAAATAAAACCAGCAGTGACTAAATAAACTGGGGAAAGAGTAAATAAATAAAACCAGCAGCGACTAAATAAACCGGGAAAAGGGTAAATAAATAAAACCAGCAGCGAATAAATAAACTGGGATATGAGCAAATAAATAAAACCAGCAGTGACTAAATAAACTGGGAAAAGGGTAAATAAATAAAAAGAAGAGAAGAAATAAACAGGGAGAAGAGTAAATAAATGAAAAGAGCAGTGAATAAATAAAGCAGTGAGATCCCAGTTCCCGTTTTTAACAGGAATTTCAGGGATAAATAATCGGATTTTTGGGGGCGGTTTCATCGGCCGCCACTCCGAGGGAGTTTGCACGAGCCGGGAGCGAGGAAAACCATGGAATATTCTCCTGATCCAACATCAACAGCCCGGAGTCAGGCCCGAGTGTGGCGTTGGAAAATTCTCCAGGAGCTGAAATTCCAGGAGAACTCCAAAAACCTCAAAACCAAGGAGGGGGGAAAAAAAGAAAAAAGAAAAAAATAAAAATCCAGGGAATCCCTGGGATTTCTTTGGGACGGGTTTGGAATATTGGGAGGGGAAAGAAAAGAATTCCCAAGGAATTCCAGCTGGAAGCTGTGGGAAGAGCGGGATCAGGATGCTGGGATCACAGGGGTGGAGGACAGGACGTTCCCCACATCCGAAAATGAATTCGGGGACGGGTTCCCACCCGGGTTCATCCCAAACTTTCATTCCAGCGGCAGGGAACGACCCCAAAACCCCGAAATGCTGAATTTGGGTCTTTTTTCCCTTTTTCCCTTTCCCTGAGCCCCAAAGCAGCGTTGATTTTGTCTCCGTCCCGAGCTGCTGAATCCTTCACTTTTCCTGGATTTGGGGATTTTGTAGCTGAGGTTTGGTTCACTTGGACCTCCGCACCAAAAAACTCCATTTTGGGTCTTTTTAAAAATTTTTTTTAATTTAATTTTAATTTAATTTCAACCCATTTTCCCCCATTTTATCTTGGCCGGAGCTCCAGTGGACAAGGAAACAACGGGGAGCATCCCCAGGTGGGAAAAAAAAATCACAAAAATAACGACAAAAATTTCTGGGGGGGAAAAAAATAAATCATAAAAATAATGAAAAGAAAAAGATTTATATGCTTTTTTTTCCCCCCCCAGGAAAAAAATAACATTTTTGTTCCCCCCAGAAAATGATAATGATAATGATAATGATGATGATGATAATGATAATAATAATGATATTTTTATGTATTTTTTTCTGGAAAAAAACCCCCCATAAAAATAACAACAAAACCCCCCAATTTTTATGATTTTTCTCTGGGGGGGGGGGGAATATATATCATAAAAATCACGGAAAAAAATTATTTTAATGACTTTTTTCCCAGGAGAAAAAAAAAAAAAATTATGAAAATAACACCCACACACACAAAAAATCCAACTAAAAATATTTTAAAGCTGCAAAAAAAAAACCCAAAAAAACCCCAACTCCTGGAGGTCCAAGCTTCCATCCTGAGGATAACTGGAGCTGTTGGGGAGCTCGGGATAAAGCGAGAGACACAAAGTCCCTTCCTGCTGCCAACTTGGCTCCTTCTCCCGGGATTCTGACCCCAGATTCCGGCTCCTGCCTTCCAGAGGAATTCCAAAGGATGAGCTTTTCATTTGCTTTTTCTGCTCAAATCTGCTCAAATCTTCATTTTCTTTTCCAGCCTTTATCCCTAATTTATTTTTTTTTTTTCCGACCGGGAGAACTCCTCGGAGAGGAGGAGTAAGAGGTATAAAAGCAGCTTAATTCCTAATTGCTAATAATTAGCATTATTAATAATACAGGGAAGGAAAAAAAAAAAAAAAAAGAAAAAGAGGGGAAAAGGCGGCAGGGAATAAAAAAGGCAGAGCAAAATCCGAGCAAGGATTTGGAGTTCCACGAGAAAATAAATATTTGAGCTGTGCTTTCAGCTTCAGGGCGGAGCAGCACAACGCTGGATGCGACAACAGCCCGGATTTATTCCAAATAATTCCCAAAGAACGGCGATTTCATCCAAAAAGCCCCCAAAGAACGACAGTTTATTCCAAATAATTCCCAAAGAACGACAATTTCTTGTAAATATTCCCAGAGAATGACAATTTATTCCAAATATTCCCAAAACTCTGGGCTCAGGGCAGCGAGGCCTCGGGGGATGTGGGGCCTAGGCCCCGCCCGCCCTCGCTGTCAAATCCGGGGGAAAAATCTCAATTTTGGGGTCACTTTTTGGTGATATTTGGTTGCAGAGGGGATTTAAATGAGAGGGGGTTTCATCCCGAGGGTTTTTCCAGGCCGTGGGTAAAAAACAAAACAAAACAAAAAAAATCCCAGGGAATTTCAACGTTTTTATTTAAAACGAGAGGCTGGCCTAGAACCGCGGGCCAAGCTCAGTTTTACACCTTCATTTTCCAGCCAAAAATACGGAAAAGATTCCCCGGATTATTTTGGCAGCACTTTGAGGCTCCGTTTTGGGCCTTGCTCTCCTCTGTTTAAGAGGGTTTTTTCCACAAAATCTTCCTCGGTTCAGGTGAAATCCCTGAAATTCCCGGAGCGTGAGGGGAGGAAAAGCTGCTGAGGGGATTAAAACGAGGAGGGGTTTAATCCCAAGGATTTTTCCAGGCCTTGGGTAAAAAATTCCATGAAATCTGCCCTCTCTTTTATTTGAAATGAGAGCAGGGCTTGCAGCTGTGGGCCAAGCTCAGTTTTACAACTTTATTTTGCACCAAAAATCCCAGGAAAAATTCCCCGGGTCTGGTTTTGGCAGCGCTTTGAGGCTCCAGCTTTTTCCCCTCCGTGTTTTCTTCCCTGAATTCCCGCAGTCACCGACCCAAAGCTCCCGGCCCCAGCGCAGTTCCCGGGATTTGGACGGATTTTGTTGCCAAAACCACGATTTTATCTCCTTAAAAACATCAAAGGATCAGAAGGATCTTTTCCCTTTTGCCCCCACCCCTGGCAGGGAGGCATTTGGGATCCGCAGGGAAATATTTGGATACCAAAGACCCCAGTTAAAGAGTTCAAGCCGTGGATTCTTTGGATTGTGGGAGAATTCAACATTTCCCCGGTCAGACAGCTCCGACTGTGAACCTGGGAGAGGATTGAAACCGTTTCCAACGCCGTGGAAAAAAGCAGTTTTTGCTGGGAAATCCTTGTCCCCTCCCTCCCCACCAGACACAAAAGAGTCACTGAGTTATTTCCGTTATTTCCCATCTCAATGCTTCATTTCCAAACCCCCAAAAACCCCCAAACAACCCAAAAACACCCCCCCAAACCCCGTGCTGGTTACAAGTGCTGTGGTGAAAAAATCAGATTACAACATGAACACCCCCTAAATCTCAGCGTGCTGCCCCGTGAGCGTCTGGTGAGGCACAAATTAAATATTCCAAGGGGTTTTTTTGTTGGGTTTGGTTTTTTTTTTTTGCTTTTTTCAGGAGGATAGAAAAAGAATTATTCCGACGAGGACCTTGAAAAGCAGCAGCAGCAGCAGCAAAGCCGGAGGAGCTGGGGAAGGATTTCAAATAATTGCTGCAGGAACAGGGAGCAGTTTCAAGGTCAAAGTGTGGGGGTTTTGGTTTTGGGTTTTTTTTCAGTCCAAAATGCAGGATTTTGGGGATTCCTGCTACGCTCCCATCAGCATTCCCATGAAATCAGAGCCGTGCTGGATGGTGACGGGAGCCCCGGCGCTGTTGTCCACGAAGATGGAGGTGTACTGCCCAGCCTGCAGGGAGAGCGAGGGGGAAAACGGGAATATCTCACACATTCCGGAGGGAAAACAAAGGGAAAAATTCCCATTTCACCAGCAATCGTTCTGCGGATTGAGCTGACCAAGTAGAAGAAATTTGGTGTAGTTTTTATCAAATCCTTTATCAAATCCTTTATCAAATCCTTTATCAATCATTTCCTGCCCTGGCACCTTTTTGTGACTTCAGGTGGGAAATTCAGTTGGCATCTTGGTGATGCCCAGGGGAGAGCTGGGAAAGGAAAATTTGATTCAGAATTTATTGGGAATATTTCATTTTTCTTAGAGGGAAGCTTCTTCCTGTGCCTTCGATTCAGAGCGTGGAGCCTGAGTCAAGTTTTTCCTCCTGATCCTGTCCCAGGTGAGGAATTTCCCTCCTTTAAATGTAGGGGAAAAAAAAGGTTCCTAAATCCTCCCCTACTTCCAGGGCAGAGTCCAGCCTGGCCAGGAAATAATTCCATGTCCTGCCCAGAGATTTGGGGCAGAAATTCCCAGTTTTCAGGGCCTCACCTGCAGCTGCAGCAACCCGTGGACATAAATAGTGAAGATTTTGCTGTTGCTTTCCAGCCCAGCGATGACTTCCAAGGACCTAAAGTAAGAAATAACCAGATGGAACCCCTCAGGCCACGCCCCAGCTGGGTGTAGGAGGATAATTGTCCCTCAATTTCCACGGAAATCGGAGCGGTCCGACCAAAAAGCTGAATTTGGGGTGGAATCTGGATGTTTGGGAAGGTTTAAAGCCAGGTTGGAGCGAGCTGGGTTGGTTGAAGGTGGCCCTGCCCAAGGGAATGAGATCTTTAAGGTCCATTCCATAATCCCATGATTCCATGATTCCAGCTGCCTCAAAAATGAAAACAGGAGCAGCTTTTCCTCACTGCAGGAATGATGGGAAATCCACCAAAACCTCAGGATTTTGGATACAAAACTCAGCTGGAGGCAGGACCGGGAATCTCCTTCTTCCCCTGAGGTTTTTCCAGGTTTTTCCTGCCCTCTCTATTCCCACTGAAAACCCAAGGGCTTGGATCTGTTCTTCCAGGGATGAAAGGACAAATTTCGGGGTTTTTTGGGGGGAGGATTTTGAGATCAGGGATCGCACACAAGGAAAAAAAAAAAAAAAAAAAATCCTTCCTTAATTGTGCTGCAGCTCAAAATCCAGGGAGAGCTTCACATCACCCCTCCAGCGTTATTCCTTGGATCAGGGAGAGCTGTTCCCTGCAGAACTCCCTGTTCCCAAAACAAACCCAGCTCTTGGGCGCAGGATCCAGGGTTTTGGGACAGCAACAACCAGCACAGCCCAGTTAGACTCAGTCTGAAGCTCCCAGTTCCTGGCTGGCTCCTCCCTCCCTGCCCAAAGCTTTTTCCCTTGTTTTCCCAATTAACCCAAGCCCTTTCCTTCTTTTTGGTTTTTTGTTTATTTTTTCCCGGTGCAAGTTCCAACGTGTTTTTCCCAGGAGAAGTGGAAAGTGGGAGCCGCTCGGCGCCTCCTCAGCGAGGCTGTGTCACGTCCTGCCCAAATCCCGCTCTGGGGAATTCCCACCTTTCCTCTCCTCCAGGAGTTTCCACAGCTCATCCCAAAGCCCTGGGCGCTTCTCCAGCTCCATGGATGGATGGATGGGTGGGAAATTCCACAGGGGGTGTGTGCAGGCAGGCTCTCAGCGCTCCTGCCATCCCAGCCACGCTCTGCTGGCTCTGGGATGTGTCCCAAATCCATCCTGATCCCTCAGATCCATCCTGATCCCTCAAATCCATCCTGATCGCTGTGGGATCTGTCCCAAATCCATCCTGATCCCTCAGATCCATCCTGATC
>JAIXNV010000957.1:0-15723 GCA_020917445.1 Riparia riparia
ACTTCACAAACCACTGTGAGCACTGTTTTCTCCCTCCACCCCCTCAGGAAAGACTCGGATGCCCAAATGCCTACGATTTTCACACCTATTATCCTGCCCTCCTTTCGGACAAGTGAGCTGCTGGCAGAAGCAGCAATAATTCTGCCCAGATTTTTGGCAGAAACCCCCAACCATCAAGAAGCGGTCCAGAAACATCGAGAAAACTCAACTGCTTCTTTCTAAAGGCAAAAACTGGAGTTGGCTCTGCTGAGAGCGGGGTCAGCAAAGCTGCGTGAGAAATCCCACCTTGATTTTTGTCTTTTTACAAGTTCAGGTGGAAAAAACAAACATCTAAGAGGTCAGCACTGAGGGGAGCCAGCATTAACCCGCTGTGTGCCAAATCCTCACCCTCCTTGGTCTGCTCAGGACGTTGGGGCTGCTATAAACATCCAGGGGGTATCAGAATGTTCCTTGAGGAAGGAAATATCAGATCTGCAGCTCCTTTATTGCCCCCCTGGGCTATAAAACGCCCTGAGCAGTCTGGGTGCACCACACACCTGCTTTTCTTGCCCCATTTCTTGTTTTCAGGCGCCATTCGGGGTCACACAAAGCTCGGCGGCGGCTCTGTTCAGGTGCCACCTGTCACCAGGAGCTGGGGCAAAGCTCCACCCCTGAGTGCAAGAAAACAAGGAGATCGTGGACAACAGGAGCTGCAGAACCTGGAATGAGGGATAGTGGCTCTGTGGGAATGACCAGCAACACCTCACTGATCAGATATGGGGGAAAAAAATCATATAAATCCCCTAAACTGCTTCCTGAAAAGTGGATTCCTCTGGAATACCCCTGGGTTTGGGGGCTGCTTTCTTATTAATTCAGCAATTTTAGCTTTTTAGCTTTCTTCAGGTGCAAAATTTCAGCTTTGAGTTTTCACAAGCTTCTGCATCCCTGGGATCTGCTTTTCCAGCCTGTTGATGTGGATTCTGTCACAGTGGAGCAGAGAGGAAATGGCTGCATCATTATTTCCTTCTCTTGAGGGCACAAAAAGCATTTATCTCCTTCAAAACACTTCTTGTGCTCACTTTACACACGTGAGAACTTCTACGCCTCCCAAATGCTACTCAATGATCCATCTGGGAACCAAAAAAACTGGGAGAAAGGAATCCACACCCACTCAGAGCCTCAGTATTTCATCATCAATATTTCACCTGCTGCTCTTGGCTCTTTTTGCTGTCTGCCTGCTCTGGGGGCTCAGCTGGTCCCTGTGAAAGTTGACATAAAAGATCTGCAAGAAAGCTGCAGAGGGAATTTTTACAGCACAGGACAAGGGGGAACAGCCTTAAACTAAGAGAGGAGGGATTTAGGTGGGAGATTGGCAAGGAATTGTTCCCTGGGAGGGTGGGCAGGGGCTGGCATGGAATTCCCAGAGCAGCTGTGGCTGCCCCTGGATCCCTGGCAGTGCCCAAGGCCAGGCTGGACACTGGGGCAGTGGCAGGTGTCCCTGCCAGGGCAGAGGTTGGAATTGGATGAGTTTTAAAGTCCTTTCCACCCAAACCATGCCAGGGTTCTGTCACCTGTCTCTGCTTTAATTCACAGCCTTGCTCAGCTCCCTCAGAAGAAACTCAGCCCAGCTCCAACCCTGCAGCTGCAGATTTCATCCTGCAGCCTGTCCAAGGAAGCAGAGCCAAGAAAAACCATCCCAACCGCAGGCTTTGCTCAGCCAGATAAACCACGGGAGCTCTGGGAATCATCAACTCAAGGTTTTTAGGAAGAGCTGTTAAAGCCTCGCTGCGCTGTCTCCATCTGCTGACAGCACAGCCCCAAACCTACAGATCAGTGATAAAACGTGGGACCGAGGGAGTGCAGAAAGGACAAGGAGCCTCTGCAACAGGAATGTTAACCTGAATTTACAAAGGTATCAGAAAAGTGCACCTGGAGCACTTCAGGCTCTTGGGAAACAGATCTGGAGTGAAAAGGTACAAAGCCCTGCCACGCTCTGGAGGAGCTCAGGGAGAACATCCAAATTTCAGTGAGGCTGTTCCGTGTGCAGACGAATGGAGGATGATTTCCAGCACGTGCAGCAGCTCACTGAGGGAATCCCACGGAATCAGAACCCCCAGTTATGGGGAATGCTGCAAGATCAGATTTCCCTCAGCCAGCTTCCTCTGTAATATCAACATCTGACATCTCTAATCGCATCACACGTGGTTTAAACCTTCCCCTTCCTCATCCTGCCTTTAGCTGTGCTTGTGCTTTAGCTTATGCTTCCCCACAGCCCCAAAAAGCACTTTTAGGGATGAGCTCCCTTGCTCAGGACAGATTTCCTGCTGGCAGCAGCATGGCAAAGCTCAGATATTCCTTTCAGCCAGGCTGAGAGTGGCAGTGGGCAGCAGGCACCCCCGGCTTTGGGGATCAGGAAATGGGCACAAGTGTGAGCCAAGAGCCCTGGGTTTACACAAACCTGCCCTGAGAGGGCACATTTGGCTGGGGAATGGTTCCTGATCCTTACAGCAGCAGCTCAGGTTGACAAAAGGCTCCTGTTTGCTTTCACTGCAGGTGGAAGCTGCAACAAGGGTGAAAACTGAGAACAGATCTTGTCTGGCAGCCCAGCAGGGCCTGGGTGGGACTGAGGGGCAGCAGCTGTGTCCCCACTGCTCCCCCAAAATCAGGGAGAGATGAGAGGAGATTTGGGCTTCACAACAGAGAAACTGAGTTCAGAAGGGTCTGGAGCCCCAGGAGAGGCTGGAGGAGCTGGGGAGGGAATGGAGAATTCCTGAGGGAGCTGGGAAGGGGCTGGAGAATTCCTGAGGGAGCTGGGGAGGGTCTGAGCCTGGAGAAAAGGAGGCTCAGGGGCCCTTGTGGCTCTGCACAGCTCCTGACAGGAGGGGACAGCCGGGGGGGTCGGGCTGTGCTCCCAGGGAACAGGGACAGGAGCAGAGGGAACGGCCTCAGCCCGGGCCAGGGGAGGCTCAGGGTGGACAGCAGCAGGAATTTCCCCATGGAAAGGGAGCTCAGGGATTGGAAGTGCCCAGGGAGGTTTGGATCCCCATCCCTGGAGGTGCCCAAGGAATTCCTGGAGGTGGCTCTCAGGGCTCTGGGAACAAGGTGGGGATCAGGCACAGCTCCCACTTGATGACCTCAGAGATTTTTTTCCAACTTCAGCAATCCTGTAATTCCCAGAGAGCTGGTGACACAGAGGTGACATCAGCTCCACATGGACAGTGCCCATCCACTTGGTATGAAATAAAAAATCCAAACCCAGCCAGAAATCCACATCACTCCAGAAACAGGGACCTTTCCCTGCTCTTTCTTTGGCAGGGTTTATTTCCACTAGTCAGGTGCCAGACGTGCCAAATTTGAAATTTTAATTTTTAAAGGCTGAAAGAAACAAATAAAAACTCCTCCAACTTGTAAAGGAGCCTTCACTTAAACAGAAAACCCTGACAAAATGCAAATTCCAGGCTTCCCACTCCTGCCATTCCAGTCCCATCTCTAATGCTTCTCCCGAAGCAGCTCACTTGTGGAGCCCTAATGTTTTAAAAAACACACAACTTTCCTGGTTTAAAAGTAATTCTGGCATCCCAGGCCTTACACCAGAGCAAGACAAAGACTTTGAACTATCTGTTTCTTTTCCTTTTTGAACTCTACAGCAGCGATTTAATTTCATCATTAAATTTTCCATCATTAACCTCCCAAAGATGCTGTAGAACAGAGCAGCCAGTTGAGCTCCAGCACAGATATTTACATTGCTTTTAAGACTGCGATAACTCAGCACAAACTTGGCAATGGTTTCCCTCGCTCCAGAGTGCCAGAGGCTCTTCTCCTAAAAAAATCTGATATTTTAGGGAAGCCAGGGAGAGTTATATATCCCAGCAATCAGCTACAACAAAGGATTCCCTTCTTCTTTGAGGGGTATCAGCCTTGCAAAGGGAGAGCAATAAAGTTTACAATCATTACCCAAACGAGCAGGAACAGGAGCAGAGCAGGAGTCGATTGCTGGAGCCAGGCCCAGCATTCAGCAGGAGCCAAGGGAGGCTCTGGAGGAGGGAGTCTGGGCTTGTGTGGGAGAAAGGTCAAACAAACCTAAGCCAGGCTCAGATAAACGCTTTTAGTAGTGGACTCTGCCCTTAGGGTTTAAACCAGGCTCAGGTAGAGGAAGGTTTGAACTTGTAATTGCCTCAGGCTGCTGTGGTTAGGGCAGCAAAGCTGAGTGTGGGGCTCAGCCCAGACCAGTGTGGGGCTTAGCAGGGCCAAATGTGAGGCCCAGCAAGGCCTAGCGTGGGGCTCAGCAAAGCCCAGTGTGGGACTGAGCAGGGCCAAATGTGAGGCCCAGTAAAGCCCAGCTGTGGGGCTCAGCAGGGCCAAATGTGTGGTTTAGCAGGGCCAAATGTGAGACCCAGCAAGGCCTAGCGTGGGGCTCAGCAAGGCTTAGTGTGAGGCCCAGCAAAGCCCAGTGTGGAGCTCAACCCAATGTGGGGACCAGGAAGGCCCAATCTGGGCTTAACAAAACACAAGGTGGAGCTCAGCAAAGCGCAGTGCAGGGCTCACAGCTGAGCTGAGCAGGTGTTGGCTCTCAGTCTTGGGTTCCAGAGTTGGTGTTTGGGGTTTTTTTAGCACTTTTTACTACTTTAAAGCTCTTTTTCGATGGCAGCCCTTCGAGACAGCCAGGACCACCAGAGAGGGCAGTGCTGTGCGAATTCTCTTTATTCCAGGTGCCAGGGGAAGCAGCTCTGCTCTGATCCCCAGGAGGGACACACACAGCTCAATGGCCATGAGAACAGCTCCAATCCTCCTCCATCAGGACAGCATCCTGAGCTCATCCACCCCAGGAGGGACACACACAGCTCAGTGACCATGAGAACACCTCCAACATTCCTCCATCAGGACAGCATCCTGAGCTCATCCACCCCAGAGCACACACAGCTCAATGGCCATGAGAACACCTCCAATCTTTCTCCACCAGGACAGCATCCTGAGCTCATCCAGCCCAGAGCACACACAGCTCAGTGACCATGAGAACACCTCCAATCCTCCTCCATCAGGACAGCATCCTGAGCTCATCCACCCCAGAGCACACACAGCTCAGTGACCATGAGAACACCTCCAATCCTCCTCCATCAGGACAGCATCCTGAGCTCATCCACCCCAGAGCACACACAGTTCAATGGCCATGAGAACACCTCCAACATTCCTCCACCAGGACAGCATCCTGAGCTCATCCACCCCAGAGCACACACAGTTCAATGGCCATGAGAACACCTCCAACATTCCTCCATCAGGACAGCATCCTGAGCTCATCCACCCCAGAGCACACACAGCTCAATGGCCATGAGAACACATCCAATCCTCCTCCACCAGGACAGCATCCTGAGCTCATCCACGCCAGAGCTCCCAGCAGAGCCCCGGGGGTGGATCAGGGATCAGCTCCTCACCTGCTGCTGGGAATTGTAGTCAAAGAGCCCCACGGTGGCCGCGGCCGAGTCCACGGGGACCTGAGTGCCGGAATAATCGAACTGCAGCGGCTCCATGCCCACGTGCTCCATGGGATCCAGGGGCACGCTCTGCGATTCCATGTTGGAGAAGTCCTCCACGGGCTTGGCCCCGTTGGTGCTGGCCAGCTGGGCCAGGCCCTCGGAGCCGTTCTGGTTGGGGCCCAGCAGATCCACCTCGCTGGCCGAGTTCTGGCAGTTCCCGGGCGTGCGGCTGCACGGGGAGGGAAAAAACGCGTCAGGAAAAGGCTCCGGCCCAGCAGCTCACCCTCCACAACAGCCTGGAGGGGCTGGAGTACAGCGGGGGGAAATAAAAACACGGTCTGAAACAGTTCTCCAAAGTGATTCTACCGAGAAATTGGTGTATTTTAGAAAATAAAACCTAAAAACAGGAACGCTCCATCACAACCTCAAGACCCACCGGAATTCCTTGGAGGTGTTGTAGAAGAGAGGAGGGAAAAATAAAGAGATGGTCTGAAATAGTTGCCCAAGTGAATTGCATGGAGAAACTGATTTATTTTAAAAAAATACAAAATAAAAGCAGGAACGATCCATCCCGACATCACACCCCCAGACCCACCAGAACTGCTTGGAGGGGTTGTAGAAGAGGGGGAAGAAATAAAAAGGATGGTCTGAAGTAGTTCCCCGAGTGAATTCTACATAGAAATCGATGTATTTAAAAAAAATAAACAAAAAATAAAACCAGGAATGCTCCAGCCCAGCATCACAGCAGCAACACACCCCCAGATCCACCAGAACCCCCTGGAAGTGTTGTAGAAGACAAGAAAAAAAAAATAAAGAGATGGTTTGAAATACTTCCCTAAGTTAATTCTACATCGAAATTGATGCATTTTAAAACTGAAAGCAGGAACGCTCCAGCCCAGCATCAGACCCACCAGAACTGCCTGGAGGTGGTGTAATAAAGGGGGGATAAGTAAAAAAAACATGGACTGAAATAATTCTACATAGACTTACTAAATAATTCTACATAGAAATTGATGTATTTTGAAAACAAAAAATAACCCGCAACCCCCAGTCCCCAGCCTCAAACACCTGTTACAATAAAAATGTAAAAAACTCCAGTTTCTGTTTTCTCTTTTACTGAGGAGGGCAGAATCTCTCCAGTTCTATTTAATGGAGGTGATTTTTTGTGATTTTTAACTGTGTGCAGCTCTGGCACCAAACCTCACCCAACACCATTCTAAGGGAGCTGCTGTGGGCTCCTGATCACACAAAATAAGGGCTGGACTCCATGGGAACGCTCAATATCCAGGGAATGTGCATTTCCCAGCACTTTTTTTACACTTCATTTTACCATTTGTTTGGCTTTTCCAGTTTTCCTACAGGCCACCAGGAGCCACATGAGCGAGGAAGGTGAATGTATCAATTACATCAACAGCCACAATTTCAGGAGCTTTTCACCCCTGCAGAGCTGCAAGGAACAAATCCAAACCCCCAGCTGTAATCTGGGCCAGGACACGAGCAGAGCCAACACTTTCCAGAGGAGTATCCATGGGAATGCCACACAGAGGGATTAAAACCAGGTGTGAAAATAAGCTGGGATCACACACAGCCCTGAGCTCTCAGGTGCTGCCACCTTCCTCGAGCTTCCCTGAGGACATTTAGAACATCCTTGGGACACTGGAGCTTCCACTGCAGCATGGAAAAAATCTTTCCAAAGACATGAAGTGCATGAATTGGGCTGATTCCACAGGGACTCCTCAGCTCTTGCTGCCCAGAGCCAGGGGCTGTTCTGCTCCTCAGCCCACCAGTGAGGGGCTGGGGGGACGCAGGGGCATGGGGGGGACACAGCTGGGACAGCTGATCCCAACTGATCCAAGGGATTTGATAAAAGAAATGCTATAATTCATTTATAAAATCATTTGGATCAGATAAAGGAAGGAGTTTGTCACACTGAGGAGGGACAGGCCCTGGCACAGGGTGCCCAGAGCAGCCCTGGATCCCTGGCAGTGCCCAAGGCCAGGCTGGACACTGGGGCTGGGGGCGGCCTGGGACAGTGGGAGGTGTCCCTGCCATGGCAGGGGTGGGATGAGATGACCTTTAAGGTCCTTTCCAACCCAACCTGTTCTGGGATTCTGTGATATCCCAGCCCACAGAGCACCCAGAGCTGAGGGAAGAGGGAAGGGGAGGGTGTTTGCAGTGATGGTGTTTGGTCTTCACCAGTCACTGCCACAGAATCCCAGACTGGGTCAGGCTGGGGAGGACCCCAGGGTCAGTGGTGCCACTCCCTGCTCCAGCAGGGCCACCCCAGAGCTCAGGGCACAGCTCCGTGCCCAAGGGCTCTGGAATATCCCAGGGAGGAGACTCCAGCCCCTCTCCGGGCTCTGCTCAGCGCTGGGCACTGCCAGGGCCGTTCTGCCCCCTGTGCAGGGGAATGGCTGGGCTCAGGCCCTGCCCCTGGACCTGGTGCCACTGCTGGGCCTGGAGCAGGGCCTGGAGCAGAGCCTGGGCAGCCCAGGGACACACAGGGACACCTGGGGACACCTGGGGACACCTGGGGACACTCAGGGACACCTGGGGACACACAGGGAGACACAGGGACACTCAGGGATACCCGGGGACACCTGGGGACATTCAGGGACACCCAGGGACACCTGGGGACACCTGGGGACACACGGGGACACACAGGGACACCTGGGGACACACAGGGACACCAGGGGACATTCAGGGACACCTGGGGACACACAGGGGACACCTGGGGACACCTGGGGACACCTGGGGACACACAGGGACACACGGGGATACACGGGGATACACAAGGACACCTGGGGACATTCAGGGACACACAGGGACACCTGGGGACACACGGGGACACACAGGGGACACACAGGGGACACACAGGGGACACACAGGGGACACACAGGGACACCTGGGGACACACGGGGACACTCAGGGACACTCAGGGACACTCAGGGACACTCAGGGACATTCAGGGACACACAGGGACACCTGGGGACATTCAGGGACACCCAGGGACACACAGGGACACCTGGGGACACACAGGGACACAGGGGACATCTGGGGACACCTGGGGACACACGGGGACACATGGGGACACATAAGGGACACCTGGGGACACACGGGGGACACGCAGGGACACACAGGGGACACACAGGGGACACACGGGACACACAGGGACACACAGGGAAGCCCAGGGCCCATCTCAGCTGGGGCTCCCCTCCAGGCTGAGCAGCCCCAGCTCCCTCAGCCTCTCCTGGGCAGGGAGCTGCTCTGGTGAGTCCCAGTGTCCTGGGGATGGGATGGCTGAGCACCTTCCCTTGGGAAGTGCTGGATGAATTCCTGGCAAAGCTTCACTTCCATGCCCAGTTTTTCCTTTCCCCACCAAAATGTTCCCACCTCAGCCCCCGAGTTTTCACCTTTCCCCTTCTGATTCTCTCCACCTTGGCACTGCAGGGGATGGAGGGAGAGCCTGGAGGGGCTGAGCTGGTGGCAGGGATTAGACACCAGCACTGATTAATTATTAACTGATTAATTGATAACCACCAATGCACGTACCTGAAGTCTTTGACATCGGCGTCGATCCCGTTCTGAACAGGCAAACCATTGGATTTATCCATCACATCCCCCTCCTCCTTCAGATCTCCCAACTTATCTCCATCAAACGTGCCCTTGTTTTTCTTATCCCCTTTGTCATTCTCATCACTCTCTGCATCCCTCGGCCCCTGGGCAAAAGACACATTGTTTTAGTAAGCTGAGTTTTCAGATCAATTTTCCTGTTACCCTGAGATGGCAACAAATCAAAGACACACGTCACAGTAAAAGGAGTCCCTTGTAAACATTAATTCCTACAAAAAATAGGGAAAAATGCAAAATATTCAATAATAATCAAAGAAATAATGGAATTAGTTCTTGTTCTTCCAAGATGGGTTTCATCTATTCAGCTTTCTCTCATTCAGCAACTCAAGGTTTGCTTTTATAGGCTCTAAAAATCCCATCCCAAAATAATTTTAAGGAATTCTCTTTCTAGATGGGACTTTAGCACTTCAAAATCAACACCAGCAAATGCTGCAGGGGCATAAAGTGAATTAGTGTCTCTCTGAAGTGCCTGGCTCAGTGTCAGAGACAGCTCTCGACTGGACAAGTGTTTGAAAATCACCTCAGTTTTGGAGGCATCAACAGTGAATTCCAAGGCACAGCTCATTTAAAAACACTCAAATAAATCACTGCCTCAAACACTGGCTCCTGTAATCCTGGAGCACATTTCTTTGGAAGAAAAGAGGGGAAAAAGAAAAGAGGAAAAAAAAGGATTTCTGTTGAGCATTTCATGAGTGGCGTTACATCTGCAGCGTGACTGCATTTTATTTCACTTGGGAGGAGAAGAAAGGGTGATGATGCCTGGGGCAGTGTTTTGAACAACAAAAGGGAGAGGAAAAACAACATAATTTATGATAAAAACCAGCAAGGGGCACACAAACATATTTATCAGAGGCAGTTTTGGTGCTGTCACAAGGACAGACATCCCAACTCTGCCTTCCACTTGACTGGAGGGAGAAGTGCTCTGCACACAACATTTCTGCCTCTATCCACTGAACCCTTTTCTCACTCTCTCTGATTGGAGGGAAGGATTTTTCCCTCATATTTAGAGAAAAAAAAAATGTTCTGAAAGCAAAAGCCTTTTAGTGTTGCTTCTGGAAGAAAATAAAGCTGTGCTTCCTTGATGTTACTTGGAAACGCCACGTGTAAATCCAGCTTTGGAGCAATATTCCCCCAAAGAAGGGGTGCTCAGCAGTGACAGCTGTGTCACCACTGTCACCCTGATTGTGCTGAGGAGCAAACCCCTCCCTGAGCCCAGCTGGGACAAACTGGCTCCTTGCCCTGAGTGCCCACATCCCAACCCCTCCCTGCTCGCCTCAGGGTCTCGGGCATCCCCTAACGAGGGCCAGCAACCCCGGGAGGGCTGAGGGAAGCAGCAAAGGAGCATCCACAGCACGGTTCTCCACAATTTCTGGAGCCATTTTCCCACTACAGGGCTGGGCTTGGTGCCACCTCTCCCCACATCCTTGAATTCGAGGCTGTGCTCCCTCCCCACCCCACAAAACTCTGGGGTGCTGCCGTGTCCCCATGGGAAAGGACCTGCCCAGCAATCCCAGCTGGAAAACACATCCATCCAGCAGGCAGGAACTCCAGGGAAAGCTGTGTGAGACCAGTGGATTTATTGGGATGGGGGTTCTCCTAAAAAACATCACAAGAAAAACCTCCAGGACAAGGATAAACACTGTGCCGTGCCAGTTATCATCAGCTTTGGAGCTGGGATCCCATTTTCTGGCATCATCACGTGGAGCTTTTGTTCTGAGGCAGCACCAAGGCAGGCACAGGCTCACTGGAGAGGTTTGTGGAACCTTTTCCAAGATTATTCTGGATGAGGTGTTTCTGGTGGGGGGGCTTTTCCAGGATCCAGGGAATGCAAACACCTTCCCATCTCCCATCCTACATCCCCAAGCCAAGGACTAAACCTGCCCTGATCGAGGGAAGAGTTCAACTGAGAGCAAAGAGAGAAAGAAACCTCTGCCCTAGGAATGATCCCCAACCAACCAAACCGAGCAGCAAAGGGAGGGAAGAAGGGGAACGAGGCACTTACAAATCCTCCTTTCCTTAGGCAGGAGTCTCCAGGAGATGAGCTCAGCACATACTCCACCATGCTCACCCCCAGCCCTCCACTCTCTGAGCGTGGGGACAGCACTGAGTTGACTTCACTGTTCACATGGAAGCCCTGCCCAGGTCTTCTCTGAACCATAATTGGCTGGGAAACAGAGTGATCTGGAACAAAAACATGGGAAATTCTCACAAGCAGATCCAGCTATTCCAAGGAGGCAAATTCAATCATTCAATATGTACTCCCCAGGGGCTTATTTGTACAGAGAAGTGCCAACTTTGTGACTCTGCTGATGTCCGTTGGTGAAACCAGGATGGCTGTCTCATTTTTTAAATACTGCAACATGTAAACCTGCAAGTGAGAGCTGTGCTTAAAGTCCAAACTTGCAAAATTTCAGAAATTTAAGACTAATTAAAGGCTGCGATTAAAAAACCACAAAGTTTTAGTTTTAGTTAAATTCTTGCGTTAGTACAGTGAAAAACAAATTCTGGATTGTCATTTAAAACATGATCCAGCTGCTCCACCAGCCTCGTGTCCTTTGTTCCATCAATTGTTATGTTCATGTCATGATCAGAGATTTTTTTCTTTTTTGGCTGCTCTTTCCTCAAGAAAAGGTTTCTGAGGAGTTTATTCCTTTTTCCTCATCCCCCAGTCCTGCTGCACCAGCCCTCTGCCAGCCAGGCTCTGAGGTGCAACCAGGACACTCAGGAGTCTCCAAATCCTGCTGGGCTCTGCAAAAACCCCTGCCTGGGCAGGAGGGAGTGAGCCCAAGGAGAGAAGGGAGGGAATTCTCTGCTCCTGGCAACAGGCAGGGAGTCAAAATCAGCAGGCAGCAAGTGTGGGAACTGCCAGGGGCTGGAGGGACACGGAAGGGACACCAATATCCAAGGATATTGATACTGGAGCTTCCTCATGAAGCAGGGGAAGTAATTCCCATTCTGTCACTGCTCCTGGCTAAACTTCCCTCCTCCTCCTCCTCCTCCTCCTCCTCCTCCTATCAGTGTGGGCACAAAGGGACTCGGGCTGGGGGGTGGTTTGGGGAGAAAGCTTCCAAAAAAGGGGAAATGCCAGTTTTAACCCGCCGCTGCTGCCCAACCCCGTGTCCCCAGGAGGGGAGGGAAGGCCAGGAAAGCTTTTAGCTTTTGAAAGTTCTAAAATGCCTTCAAAGGTTCTCAAGGCAGAGGAGTGAACCCCCAAATCCACGAGGGAGGGCTGCAGGGCACCCTGGGGCCAGGGAAGATCCAGGCTCCACATCCCATGGAGCCTGGATGGACTGGGGGGATTTTGGGGAGCGGAGCCCTCGGGCTTTGGTGAGCCAAAGGGAAACTTCCCAGACACTCAGGGCTCCGTGAGCTGTGGGATTAACGGGAATCAGCAGAGGGAGGGGTGAGAGGGGCCTGGACTCCTGCAGAGGACAAAGTGCCACCTCAGCACTTCCCAAAGCCTGGCTCAGCCCTAATCCCGCTCAGCTCCAGGCTGGACTAAGCCAGGTACAAGGTGCTCCCGAGGGCTGGGACAGGCAGCAGCTCCCAAAGTCCCCCCAGTGCCCTGACTGATCCAGCCAGGCACATTCAGAGAAGCTCTGTCCCCTTTTCATGGCATTTTTCAATGTAAATAATATGATAAAACCTTATCACTATCCCAATTTAAAAATGGATATTGTATTACATCAGGGAAAAGCCCACACAGCAGTGAGGTAAATCCCATTTCCTGGGGGCTGTAAATCCCATTTCCCGGGAGCTGGAGGTTTTGGGAGCTGTACAGACCCCCAGCAGTGGTTCAGGAGCAGGTTCATTACACAGAAACCGTGGACAGAACAAATCAAAGATCAGCATTTCAAACCCAGCACCTGCAGGTTTTTGTTTTTGGTTTTTTTTCCTAAAACCAACCTGAATATTCTCCCCCAAAGTCCCAAATCAAGGAGAGTCTGTGATGCAAGAACAAGATCCTTGGCAGATTTAACTCAACACTAATTCAAAACATCATTTTAATTAATTTTTTTTTTTTAACTGAACGATGGGTTTTGGTTGCTTGGTTTAGTATTTAAAAAATGAAGTGTGTTTGTTTTGGTTTTTTTTTAAATTTATCTCGTTCTCCAATATCTTCTTTCAGCTGAGCCATCCCAAGGCAGAAAATACATCAGAAATTGAAATTTGAAGGGCAATTTAAGATGTTTAAGCAGATAAACACGAATTTACACATACTCACATTAGACAATGTTTTAACATCCACAGATATCTTAATTTTATCACAGAGCACTGTGAGGTTTTCTATTTGTTTTTTATTATATAAACCAGATGAGGTTTTAAATCTTTTCAAAGCTGTCATCCAGTCTGGTCAGTGACTTTGAGCAAATAAATTGCACATTTCTGCATTCAACCCCAACTAAATTAAGGAAATAATTGAGCTACCTGATGTTCCCCAAGCACTGTCTCTCCACTGATCTCCCAGAAATATCCCTTTTGGTCCATCTTTGCTGGAATCATCAGATTCCCAAAACTTTTTACCCGGCAACAGCTGCTGCAATTAAAAAAAAAAAAAAAAAGAAAAAAAAAAAAGGAACAAAAAGAAAAAAAAAAGGGAAAAAAAAAAAAAAAGAACAAAACAAAGCAAAGCATGATTAAAATAAGTATAAAATGCAAACATAAACCATAAGCGCCTCCCTTCTATTCTATTCAGGAATCAATCATTAAAGACAACTGATACAATCCAAATATCTCTATCTCCGAGGTGAAGGCTGAGGGAACAAGTCCATCTCCCCATTCCTGATTTTCCTCCCAGCCCCAGGAGCCCCCCACACGTCAGACACTCACACACTGGCACTCTCCAGCCTCTCTGCACTCGCAAGGACAGAAAGAGGACGGGGAAAATATCGTGATCCAAACGTCTCTCTGCTCGCCCAGCACAAACCCTGCCTGCCATGGGAGGGACGGGAAAGCAGGGACAGAACATTCTGGAGTTCCCACTGCTCCCTCCTGCTGAGCATTCCCGTGCTCCAGGGCCTTGGGGAACACTGATGGGAGCCTGGGCAGCGCCTGTCGGTGTGGGGAGTGGGAAAAACTCCCTGGGATGGGACAGAGCCACCCAGGGAATGGGACAGAGCCACCCTGGGAACGGGACAGAGCCACCCTGGGATGGGACAGAGCCACCCTGGGAATGGGACAGAGCCACCCTGGGAATGGGACAAACCAGGGAATGGGACAGAGCCACCTTGGGATGGGACAGAGCCACCCTGGGGATGGGACAGAGCCACCCTGGGAACAGGACAAACCAGGGAATGGGACAGAGCCATCCTGGGAATGGGACAAACCAGGGAATAGGACAGAGCCATCCTGGGAACGGGACAAACCAGGGAATGGGACAGAGCCATCCTGGGAATGGGACAGAGCCACCCTGGGATGGGACAGAGCCACTCTGGGAACAGGACAGTCAAGGGGTCCCTGCTCTGGAGGGCAGAGATGGCAGAGAGAACAATTCCCATTCTTGAGAGAGTTTTGGGAAGAGCTGGACCAGGGTTCACCTCCACACAGGAACTGCAGGCCCTCAGGTGGCATGGGGACTACAGCCCAGAAAATCCTCTGGATGGGATGGATGGAATTCCCGGGGAAACAGGAACATTCACAGCAAATTAACCACAAAATGAGCCTTGCCTGAAGGAACTAAAGATGAAAAGAACCTGAACAGTGCCTGAAATTACCATGGAACAAACAAGAACCATCAGATATGGGGATCTCTCTCCTGTATCAAGAGTGGTGATAAATCCTGATGGGTATCTGCTTCAATACCCTGACTGCTACCAAATTAAATCTCCAGATAACCACTTCAATACCTTGATTTGATATCAATACCCTGATTGATATTAAATTCAATATCCTGACTGATATCAACTCCTGCCGATAACTCCAGCAGTAGATGTACAAATGTGAGGCTGAACTTCAGGAGTAAATCAGCTGCTGGATGCAGAGGAAGCAGCAATAACTGATTTCACAGCTCTGGTGCGCTGGTTTAAACCACAATCACTAAGTTATGCTCTCCATTTCCTCCTCAACTCAACAAAGAGCCGTTTGTTTACAAAACAAATCGGTTTTCAGGCTCATTTCACACAGGATTTCTCCTCACACCCTCAACACGGCGTGGGCTGCTGGAGGATAAAAGCAGCGACCTTGCCCCATGCTCCCCTTTATGCAATCCCAGAATAATTCCAAATGGAGGGGCAGGAGGCTCCCACGAGCAACAATCATTTCCAAGCACAGATGAACCTGTTCCTCCATCTGCACCAGGAAGGAGGTGACAGCCAAGCCCCTGCTCTCCGGTATTTATGAACATCAACACACATCAGGTGTCCTGCAAACTTTTTTTAAGTTTCTGTCATTCCCATATTCCTTCAAATACAGATTTGGTTTTCTCCTGCTGTTGCCATAGTGCAGAAATGACAACTCTCTTCATAGCAGCGCAAGGAATTTTGAACAGAAAGCAGCACGAACTGATTAAACTTAATTTTAGCTGCAGTTAAACACTTCCCATTTCCCCTGAAACACCCCACAGTGCAGGACACAAAATGTTCTGCACCCACAGCTCCAATCATGGAATCCCAGAATGGTCTGGAAGAGACCATAAATCCCA
>JAIXNV010000958.1:0-15717 GCA_020917445.1 Riparia riparia
TTCCATTTCCCAAGCTTTTTAAAAGTTTTAATACCTTTCTAGTCCCTACATTTAATTTCTTAACCAAAAAGAACTCCAATGTTGTCCCTAAGACATAGCTTTTACACTAAAAATACATAAATTAAAATAACTATTTTATTAAACTCAGTAATTATAATTGACAAAAAGTTTATAAAATGCTAGAGTTTGTGCCAAGTATATTTAGTTTATAGTTTCTTCATCCTACCCTACGTCCTAGTTCCAACAACATGGTTTAAAAATTTATCAACAATTACACCCGGTTTGTTAGAAGAAAAGTAGGGGTTGAGGCTTTTCAATCTCTCATTTCCTTCTTCTCTTTTAAATCAGTTACATCACTTTTAAAAAATGTCCAGTGTCCCCTAAATATTAAAGATACCACCTATAAGTAAGCACAAAACCATAAAATAAATGGAACCATAAAGAGTATTTCTCAAGTTAGCCATGTCTTGGTTTGAAAAGACAGGTATCTGCTAGGGATAGGCAGGCCTCTGTAGGAATGGGGAATTCCAATCCCTTCCCTCCATGTTATTATAATTTGGAAGATTAAAAAAACCCTTTTCAGTCAGAGCTATGGGGAAAGGAATAACAGTCCTTTGCTAGTCAATATGACAGGACAGACAAATGACAACAGCAATTATAATAATAATAAAAACAGAACCCAGAACCCCGAGGGGCTTTGTCTCACAAGTCCCGGGCAGTCTGATCTCTCCGAATCCCGAGAGCACCAAACCCAAACGGTGGAAACTCCGGGCTGATGGCTGGAAGCGGTGGATTGTCCTCGGCAGGCAGGGGGTGTCCTGGCGGGCGAAGTGAGCAGTGCTGGAGAAGCCGCGGCGGCTGGACCCAGGCTGACCCAAAATCCAGCAGGGCAGGCAAAAAACCTCCGAATTCCTGGGTGCTTCAACAGATGATAGAATTCTCAGGACCGAATCCCTCCGTTAATTGTGAAATCCACACAGCTACCAGTCACCCAATCGTCCTCCCCGGAAAACTGAGAGCCGAAAAGAACCCCCACCCTCAGCTCCTGGGAGCCTTTTTCCTCCCCCTAAACTAAGTGATCCACACCTTCTGTCAGGGTTAAGAACCCTTTAACTATCAGTATTTAGTCTCCTAGCAACATATGGAGGGAAAAAAATCCACAGGAAAACCTAACCCCCAACATTCTGGAAGCATGGAGGATTGGTAAGTGGAGAAACAGAAGCTGTTGTGGGAAAAGGGACATTATGTGGAGGGGAATTTTGTGCAGAATAGGCCCTTAGACCCAAGCCAGATTCTGTCTGTTGAAAGCTCCCAGTTTCATGGTGTTGGCAGCTGGGCAGCCTTGGCCTGATGCTGATGGACACTGGGTGTGCAGGGAGGGAATCACTCACCATCAGTGGATGTCCCTGCCTAGGAGTTGGACGTGCTGCCTGGGAGGAGAAAAGGACAGGGGAGAGTCTGCAGCTGCCCCAGGTACTGCACAGACTGATCCACGGTGGGCACCCCCTGATCCACCCTCTATCAACTGTCGGGATCAATAAATGAATGTCTGGCACAGCTGTGCCTCTGCATGAGATCTGGCACCACCACTCTCCCCTTTCTGTGATGCTGGGGCAGGAGAGCAGCAGGATGCTCTCCTGGCACTGGCAGGAATGTCCCTGCTGCCAAATGCTCTATTGGAATGCACCCTGACCCCCAGCATCCCAACTACCGGGGGCCATGCCGTGGGGCAGGGCAGGGTCCCCTGCCTCAGCTGGGGTCTGGGGGGCCTGGCAGTGTTTCCTGTCTGTGTCCCAGTGCCACCACTCACCTGTGACACTCGGGTTCAGGGGAGCACTGCGGGCAGAGTTCCTCACTCGGTTACTGTTGTCCCTGTGGTGCATTCACATCCACATGTGAATGTCCCTGTGCTCCCCCTCAGCATGGTCAAGTGCATGAAGGAGCTCCTCTGCCCCTGTTGGCCTTTCAGGCTGTGCACTTGCACCCCGTGCTTGCAGGGGATGATTCAGGTGTCAGGAGACTTTGGGACAATTTAGCACCAAAACAAAACCTGTTCTCCCTCCTGATGAGCAATGGGAGTCATGTAGAGGTCAGGAGTTTGGAGATCAGCTGGAGGGTGGCACATGAATTCCTGTTGCCAGGGCAGGAAAATGTCTCATATCTGGAAGCAGGAGAGTTTCCTTTCCAGGGATTTGCACGTGGGGAACAAAGACCTTCTCCCTTCCCATCTCCAGACCCACATCTCCAGTCCATTTGCGGGTCCTATCCCTGTACCCACCATCCCCTGGAGAGCTGCAGCTGTCCTGGGCCATCACATCAGCACCTGCACCGTGGGGTTTGGGTCAGACTGGAAGCAACCCAGCTCAGCCCTGTGGCCCTGTCCACGCTCCCACTGCTGACTCTTTGCTGGGCCAGCACCTTCCCATCCATGTGGCTTCCTCCTGCATATCCCTTGTCTCCCAGATGTACACCTGCCCAAGCTCATTTTGCTTTGGTTTGTGCTCCCAGGCTGATGCCTTTGGCTGGCTCCAGGGATATCCCAGACCACAGGACGTCATGCTCAGTGAATAAAGTGCGGAGAAGGAGGAGGAAAGGGTGACATTTGGAGTGAGGGTTTTTGTCTTCCCAGGTAACACTTAAGCAGGACAGGGCCCTGTTTCACCAGTGGTCAGGGTCAGCACCAAAGACACAGACACCAATTCAAGGAATTGTGGAATTTATATCATGCAAAGCTGCAAAGAATTACAAAAGGATGAGCTCAGCAAAGCACATCATCATTAGCAAAGAATTACAAAAGCAGATCAGCGATGCATTCAGTCATTACTACCAAAGACTGCCTGTAGGCATTTAGAAAGATCCATCACCACTTCCCCTCAGACTTCACCATCATCTTGATCCACACATCAGCTGGGAGAAGCCAAGGGCTGCAGAGCCACTCCCAGACACTGGGAATTCCTGCAGCTGCATCCACCTTTGCAGGAAACAAGGCTTCCAGCCTCACTGGGACAGGACCCAGCTTCTACATTGTTAAGCAAACAAGCTGACATCACTCCTAGTGTGGGAACATCTGGGTTCATTCTTCTGTTGGGTTTCTCCCAAAGCCTGGCCAGGGCTCAGGGAGGAGCCAAGGGAGTTGACTTTGATCCTACAGCCCCAAACAAGGCCAGATGGGGCCTTGGGTGCTTCTTCAACACAGAAAGGTCAATCCACATTTCCCCACTGAACTGATACAGAGATCATATTGGTAACAGTGCTTCAGTAATGAGCAGACCCAAAGATAACCTTTGCTTGGAAGCTTTATCTAGAGGTCAGCTTTGCCTCAGGGCCTGTTGTTCAGGCTTCAGTCAGGACCTGGTGTACAGGCCTCAGGTTTTCAATTGGTCCTTTGACCTGCAGATGAACTACAACCTTCATAACAATTCTTTCAAAACCAGAGTCTTAGATTGAAGCATTGGGCATAAAGGCATCACCTCTTAAATTTCAATATCGTGTCTTCAATTTAGGTGCTGCTGAAGTTCATTACTCAGGGCTGTAATTTGCATTCCTTTTAAACTTGTCTAATTAGTTGCTATTCTCTCTTATTTATCAAATCCCCTTTTTTTCTTGAGACTGTGTCTCTTTTCAGACAGTCTCATCCCTCCAATTCCCAGCACAAAGTGTCCCAACAACTCGAACATGGAATCAGAACACACCAAGTGCTCACACTGCAATGATTACAATCACTGCCACAAATACTTTTCACAGGAGCCTCCAATTTGGAAACATGAGGCCAATCCCACCAAGAAGATTGGTCTTCTTTCTGCCACTCTTCTACTGCTCTTTCTATCAAGGTGATTCCTGACTGTTGGACTTCAAACAGGCTGGGACAGGTCCCCAACTCCTCATTATTTCACTGCTCTTTTAACAAGCCCTTCATCCATTCAACCAATCCTGCAGCTTGGGGAATGTCTAGGATACGAAAAACCCAGCAGTCTTAATCACTGTATTTTTCACTGTAACAGACAAAGCATTCTGCATCACAGTATCAGCAAACCCTCTAAGAATAGCCAATTTCTTCCCTTCCTCCTTTTTTCATTGTATACAATTTCACAAAATTTACCATGGACCTTTGGGTCTGGCCAATGCTTTTCTGTAGGATATTTAGTGTAACATTCTTGAGCAGCCAAAGTTATCAAATCAGTATTGTCAGCACTATTTCACATTATTATTATGTTATATGGAGTTACAGATATATAGATATTGATACAGAAAGATTTAGAGATATAGATATAGACATATATTTATCTAGATACATAAATATAAAAATATACATAGAAATGTCTAACTGTATTTTAAATATGTATATAGTTATTTAATACATTAATATTATTTCACTTGCACAAATACATCTGAGCTCAAGATTAAAACCTTCTTCTGTCGCTCCATGTGGGAGGGTTCCAACAACAATTTTTCCTTCTCTTAGTGCTGTTTCCAATGTGCTCATAAACAAAATTCAGCTTTTTCTTCCAAACCCACAAGTTCTTTTCCTTTTTCCATTTGCAATTTCTGGATGCATTTTAATACATCCAGTGCTTCAGCTTCTTTGGAGCAACTCCCCCATGGCTTGCACAGTGCTCAGACCTCAGTCCACTCCAGAGCCAGTGACCTCTAGAGGTCTTCCCATCCCAGAATTTCGGAGGGGACTGGTTCCTCACATTTACATTGAAAAAGAGACATTTTGGTGTGATCTGGTCAGACTATGCCAGTGTTGTTTAACCAGTGGGAAGGGTCAGCACCAAAGACACACACACCACCTGAAGGAATCAGTGTCATTTACTCCAGTTCAAAGCAGGAAAGGAGCACAAAAGGGGAGGCTCAGCAATGCTGAACTGGCACAGATCCAGAGGTCCAGACCCTCCTTTCTCTGCCCTTGGAGCTGCCTGCTCACAGCAGCCTTTTCCATCTGGAAGCTCTAGGTGAAGATGGAGCCCCCACCTCTGTTCCCTGCACAACCTCCAGGAGCCCAGGGCTGCCATCTCAAGTCCCTGCTGGCCCTGAGGGCTCCCAGGTGCCTCAGGCTGCTGTGACACCAGTGCACACAGGAGGGAAGAGTGGCAGGGGCTGTGCTGAAAGTCAGCTCCATGTGCTGCTGCTGCTGCTGCTCTGGGGGTCCTTTGTCCAGCCCTGCGCCAGAGTGAGGGATCAGATCCAGGCACTGCTGCTGCTCCCTGGGGATCAGCCACAATTTGCTTGTTGCTGTCAGGGCCAGCAGAAGCGGTGGCTGGAGCAGCGGGTGCTGACAGTGCCCCAAGCCCCGGGGCCGGAGGGGTCCCTGGGCTGGGGCTGGCAGGGAGCTGCCCCTTGTTCTCCCTCAGCCTCACGCAGAGCTGGGCCAGGCACAAGTGGGGCAGCACAGCAAACAGGGAGCCTGCCAGTCTCTTCCAGCCCTGTGTGCTCAGAGTTTGGGCCTTGGAGCTTCAGGTGGACAAAGGCGGCTGCTTCTGCTCCCTCTGTGTGTCCTCATGTTCAGCAGTGCTGCTCCATCAGTCTGTGCTCAGCAATGGGGAAAAGCCTCAGCCCTGCAGGGCCAGGAGCTGCCAAGCTCTCCCTGAGCAGCTCAGCCAGCGGGAAGGGAGCTGCTCCACACGGGAACCAGCAGCAAAGGACATTCCTTTTATAAAACGTTATCTGTTCCATAGAAAAGAAAGAAAAAGAAAAAACCAGAAAAAAATGTACATAAAATGTGAAAGATAGTATCAAACCTCAAGTTTTCAGTGGAGTATCTTCTGTAACTTTGGATTAAGAGGTAATATCTTTTGAAAAAGAGAAACCAGCTATTTACTTCGTGAAAGTGCTGAGGACATGGATCCATCTTAATGAACTCAGCCGCCTTTTTTAAAGATTCTGGGGTTTGTTTCCATCATTGTTGTTTTAAATTGTGCTTGAAGCAATAGGAAATTGCTTGTGCCCTCCCAGGTCCTCGCAGGACTAAACTCTGTCAAACCCCAAATCCTTTAGAAGATGACCTTCCTTCTCACCCTGTGAATGAGCTGCACAGTCCCTTTGAAACTGTCATGGCTTTCTAAAGGACACAAAGTCCCACTTACAGCTGTTTGCTCTGGTTTACAAGGGCAGAAGGGCAATTCTTCAGCCATTAGCTCCAGACTGCACTGTCTCAGGAGCACGGCCCACTCGCCAGGTTTCGCCCACTCGTGGCACTTCTAGAGGAGGAAGAAAGTGCAATTGCACAATTGCAACGCCAAGGGAATGAATAATGGGACAGGCAAAACATCCTGTGGAGATACAGGAGTTCAGCTGGGACTGTGCAGCGTCTGGCTTCTTGCCAGTTGCATGTGGGTCCCTAACTGCAATCCCTTGGCCTGCAGGAGTCTCACTCACCTGCAAAAGCAGAAAGCTCGGGCGCTGTGCTTGGAAAGGGCTCGTCTGGTGCAAAGCTGTCAGAGCAATGTGAGGGCAGAGCGAGCCCAGCCGTGCCCAGGGCTGAGCCCAGCAGAGCCCTGGCAGAGCCCAGAGCAGCCTCAGCATCCGCAGAGCCTGGCTGCAAGGAGAGAAACCAGAAAGCGCCCGTCAGCTGAAGGCTCTGTGCCCTTGTCTCAAGCGCCCGCTGTGCCCAGGCCATGCTGGCCGTGCTCAGAGCGGTGCCCAAAGCTGCTCATCATTGCTGCCCTTGGGAGCAGAGCAGGAGGGCAGGACATGTGCCCACACTGCAGCCAGCCACGGCACATCCACCTCCTCAGCAGCTGCCCAGAGCAGGATGCTCCTGTGCTCACTGCCAGATCCCAAAATCCCTTATTCCACCCATGCCAAGAAGACATGGACCCACCTCACGCCATCTCCTGCCTCAAGAAAAGCTGCTCTCAAACCATGTCCTCAGCCTTCCCAAGGGCACGGCCCATCCACACCACAGCTGCTCCCAAGCACTTCCCGACCCAGACCAGACACTACTTAGAACACTTCCTTTAGAAAAATAAACAATCAATTGAAACTTGATTACAGGCAAAAAGGGGAAACAAGAAAAATGGTAAAAGATCTTGCATCTGTCAGGGGCTTGAGAAAGGCCCAACCCCTACATGCTGGGGAAAAACCCACCCACAGGTGAGAGGGAAGCTCATGTTCTCTCCCATCCCCCCTGCACTGCCTCCCTAAAGACCCCAAAGCAACCAAGGGCAGTGGAGCAGCCCAAGCCCTTCCTTGCCTGCAAAGCAGAGCCGCCCATGGACAGGTTCTGGAGACCCACCTCTGCCCCCACCATGGGCGTTTGTTTGTGTTGGGCTGGCTGCCCCAGCCCCAGCCCCAGCCTGGGGCACGGTGCGTGGTGGGGGCTGTTGGCAGGGCCAGGAGCCAACTCCCATTTTGTAACCAGCCCAGCCCATCTCCCCAGCCCTGCCAAAAAGCAGCAAGGCAGCTGACTGAAGTATCAGTTGCATCCACCCCAGCAAAGGGGGGAACCTTTGGCTCCTGGCCAGGCTGTGCAATGCCCAAATCTGGGAACATCCACCCGGGTGTGCACTCATCTGCAAATTCGCTGTGGAGCCTGGCTTTGAAGAAAGTGCCAGAATCCAAGTCCGGCATCTTCAGCTGTCAGTGGCCAGGGGCAGGAAGAGGTTCTCATCCTTGCTGTCATCCTCCAGGTCTCCAGCAGCAGCAAGCCCACCTGGTACAGCTTCTCCAGGGGCTCCTTCTTCCCTGGGGGTGAGACCAGGCTCTCAGTGTTCTGCCCATGGCCAGAACTGTCAGTGAACCAGGACAAGCCAAACCAGCCTGGATGGCAGCCACCAGTGCTGGGAAGAGCAGCTCAGCTCCAGCACAAGGGCTGTGTGTGCCCATCCCATGAGCCCTGCACAGTGCTATGGGCAGGACAAAAGCCTGGGCTGCTTTGCTTCTGATTGCCAGGGCACGTGTGCACCTGTAACCTACAAGGGCCCTGGATCAAAGTGTGCACGTGGCTCTCTCCCTTCTTCTAGGGCAGATGAATATCCTGCACCCAAGGATCACACAACAGGTCTTCTAGTGAGGGCCTGTCCAAGTAGTGCAGGGATAAACACCACCTGATCACAACTTGACAGTCTGGGGAGAGAAACCAGAAGCACCGGTCAGTTGGAAAAGGCTCCTATCCCATTATTCCCATGCTCAGGCCATGCTGCACGTGCTCAGAGCTGTGCCTAAATTTTCCCATCATCTCCCTGTTTTGGAGGAGAGCAGGAGAGCAAGACATGTGCCATCTCCTCAGCAGCTGCCAGAGTGGGATGCTCATGAGCCCGCTGCTGTCTCCCAACATTGGTATTCCCCTGTGCCCAGAGATGAGGATTCACCATGAGAGAGCTGCTGTGGCAGCGGGAGCTGGCCATAGCTCATGTTCCGGCCCCTCCTGAAAGGGTGCTTTCCACAGACCATCTGGTGCAGCAGGATGCCCAGGGTCCAGACGGTTGCTGCCTCGCCATGGTACCACCCAAAGTGGCTCCATTCCGGGGGGCTGTAGGACGGTGTTCCTATGGAATACAGGTGGAGCTCATCAGGGGGATGCTGCTGCTCCCAGAGCCCGGCCCCAGCGTCCCTGGGTGTGTGGGGGCTGCTCCAGTGGCACACAGGGTGACCCGCTGCCCTCTCACCAGCACCTGGGACTTGTGTACAAACTCAGGCTTGGAAAAGAAGCCGCTGGTGTTGGAAGAGGGCAGCGGAAGTCTTGGCAAGGCCTGACCATGACATGCAAAAATAAGCAACTCAGTGCTGGGGAAAACCCATCCCCTCATCCTCCCTGTTATGGAGGAATTTTAGCAGCAACAAATAAGTCCAATACCGCTGCTCGTTCCAATCAACAGTTTTATTAATTACAGCAAGCGTAACAATAAGGCAATGCAGCGCTGGGCTGACAGGGGGGATCTCCGTCCCGCCAACTGCCGCGCGGTTTTCAGGTTTTAGTGGCTTTTTTATACAGTTCCTTTTCCTGTTGACGTGTCTCTTTCATAGCACTCTGCGCATGTGTCATCTTGTTGCTAGGGGGTCGTTTTCTGCCTCCTGGTGGTCGTTGGATGAAGGCAGTGAGTCTTCCTCAGATGTCCCCTAGGCGACTGTCTCCTTATTTGGTATAGGGGTCCCTTTTCCTGAAACTCAAATGCTTGTTAAGCAATAACATATCCTGTTGTTTAGTCCTATGTTTGCAATTTTCAACGAACAAAGCACATAAGATTTCCTGTTGTGTAGTCCTACACTTCCCGTTTGCAATTTCAATGAACAAAGCATTAACCCGTCACACTTGTAAAAATATTGGAATAAAGAAATTTTGTTTTCCCCATTTTCAACCTTTAAAGTTATTAATTTTCCCACATCATCCCAAAATGAATCAGAATTTATATCTTGTAAAGCAATATCTGGGACCTCTGCTGACAGCCAGCAAATATTACTTATGTGTACAAGTTATGCGAGTTCTTATTTAACATTTGTTCTTCTGCCCACATCCTGGATTTAATGAACAAACATATCAGTAACAATACCCCCCTTTTTCTCTAGGTCAATTTATGTTGTTCATTAAATCGTTTAAGTTCTTGTCTGCTCCAGCCTAGGTCATCTTCTACTTCTGCCTTTTCATTTTCTAAACTCTCATATTTGGCTCTAATCAACAGTAAATGTGCAGCTTCCAACCGACCCTTTACTATGGTGATTAGTCTGTTAAAAATACAAGGACCAAAGGTCAGTCCAAGGACTAACAAAAGTAGTGGCCCAGCTATGGTGGATAGCAATGTAGTTAGCCACGGGGAATGGTTGAACCAATTTTCATACCAACTTTGGTAGGATTCTCTTTCCTTTTCTCTTCTTTCTAGTTGTTTTCTCAGCTCTCCTAGAGTATCAAAAACTATTCCCGTCTTGTCTACATATGTACAACACTCTTCCTTGAGGGCTACACAGAGTCCTCCTTGTTGCCAAAATAGCAAATCTAAACCCCGTCTATTCTGTAAAACTACCTCTGACAATGAGCGTACTGATTTCGTTAGGGCCGTGATTGATTCATCTATTTTCCGGAGGTCTTCATCAACAGAATGTCTCAAAGAACTCAATTTCCCAGGTTGAGTGATCAAGGCTGCAGCTCCAGTCCCTGCCCCGGTGCTGGCTAATGTTAGTATAACTGCTAAGGTCAGGGTAGTGAAAGGTTCTCTTTTGACTAAGTGATGTCCAGCCGTATTCTGATGTTCAACTACATAATTTTTAGGGTGATAAATTACTCGCGGGATTATTACTACTTGGACACAGAAGTCGCGTGTGTTGTTTAAGACTGTTGTTGAGATGCAAGGAGTTACTCCAGATTTCATGCATACCCATTTTGCATTTCTGGCTGGAATCATCCACTGTGAGCCTCTGGATGTGACTGTTCGGTTGCATAGGGCTTTCTTAAGAGGGGGAACAGTACCTACACAGGTTCCCTTTCCAGTAACTCTTGATATTGTTATTCCCGGGGTTTCTTCAGTGATGTTTCTTTTTACCCAATTACATTCTCTAGGATTGGATCCATTGACTCTTTTAACTTTTGCACCTGATCCTACTGCCTCATAAAAGGGTGGTCGGACATCATAGCATAGCCAACATTCTCGGGTAAGGTTAGGATAGGTTCTATTTAATATCTCAATGCTAGCTTGCATAATTTTCCATAAAGCGCTATAGGTATGTAAAAAGGGTACTCCTTGATTAGGTGTAGTTATCATAGAGTCATTGATTGGACCCTGAGTGGTTGTTTCATGGCTAATATTTGTGGGGGATTGTGGCTCTTCCCCTTCTATTACGGGATTTGGTCCTACTCGATGGTGATCCACTGGGGCTACTTCCTTTTTTATTAGGAAGTGCCCCCCGCGATCTCGTCCTGCTTCCCATAATCTGACTCCCCATGTCTTTCCCAAAAGCCAACCAGGATCTTCGGGATTGCTAACGTTAATCAATATTGCTTTACAAGCCCTAGTCCCGATATCGGCTTGTCCAGCTTGCCATACGTTGGTGGGAACACATCCTTGAGGCCATCCAAGCTTGATGTTCTTGTCTGGCCCTCCTCCAGGGGAAAATCCATGGGCAATGGTCTCACAACCCCAGTATCCACAATAATATTCCCCAGGATAATTACAATAGCTTTTCCCTGGATTAGAGGCTGGGCAGAAATAAAAACCCGTCTGGGTAAGACAGGGCCATCCTGGTGCTCCTGGTAAAAGGTCGCATAAAGTCGTTCTAAATGAGGGTCCTCCTGGGGTTGTTATACTGACTAGGGATCTCTGATCTTCCCACCTAATCAAGCTCCACTTAAAGGGCTGATGAGCTTGGCTCCTTGCTCTACTGACCCATAAAAATAATAACAAAAACAACAACTGTTTACAGGTAGTTTTCTCATTGCAACAGCGGCTCATCCCCGTCCTATTTTCGTTTTCCCTGTTTTTATTCCCAGTCCTTAGGCATTTCATTGTCCATGACCGTCTGGTCCCACCTATCCCGGGGCGACTTCCTCCGCAGCTTTCTCTCCCTCTGCCTCGCCCGTCGACTCGGTTGCTGCGAGCCACGGGGAGACCCATCTTCCCGGCAGCAGGGGTATTCTTCAGGAGGGGATTTTCGCCCTTTCTTTAATGATCTCTGGATATAGGTGTTCCAGTTGTGGTCTTGAACCTGAGGAGCGTCACACCTTAATTCTTTTACCCGTCGGCGACACACTCCAGCTATTATTTGTGCCACAAAAGGGACTGGTTCATTAGAATGGTGGCAATATAATTCGGGGTTTATGCCTTCGGCAAATATGTCCCACCACTCTTTAGAATCTATTTGTAACTCCCCTTGAGCTACTTTCTGAGCCAATACTAGATCAGTAAGCTCCCTCTGGATTTCCCAACAGAGGCTGCAAACACCTCTTGGGGGTCTTCCTTTGTGGCAATGGGTCCACCACCTGTTTTTACAAACTAAACATTGATAACATACAAAGGGGTAACAATCCTCACTGCAATAAAAATCATCACATTTAACACAAACACAATCAGCATATATATTTCCCTTATGGTCCTCTTCAAGTTCCGGTTGATATTATATTCTAAAAGTTCTATACCAATGCTTTTTATTCATTCAGAACGTGCTTCCTAATTCCCCGTTGCAGTCCCACGGGTAAGTTTCAACTTTAAGTCTCCGGCTGGGCTGGTGACCTTCCACTTAGGCTCAGGTACTGGTCCTTTTATACGACTGGCGTGAGTCCACCCCCGTTCTGCTGTTCGTATTGCTGTATTCGTTGTGAGAAGCACTAGGTATGGCCCGTCCCAATGGGGCTGGAGGGTAGTTTCTTTCCAGGTTCGAATTAAAACCCAGTCTCCCGGTTGCACCTGATGCAAAATAATATTTAGGGGTGGTCTCTGCAATATCTGTCCTTTTTCCCATAACTTTTTCTTAAAGGCCATTATCTCAGCTATATATGTTTTTATTTGTTTATCCATTATCCCAGGGTGATCCCGAGGCATACCTGCATCATATGGCATTCCATACAGCATTTCAAAGGGAGATATCCCTAAATCAGATCGGGGCAGAGTTCTGAGATTTAGTAAGGCAAGGGGAAGGCATCTAATCCAATTGAGTTTGGTTTCTAAAGTTAACTTCGTTAGTTGTTTCTTTAGCTCCCCATTGACCCTTTCTACCAACCCTGAACTCTGGGGATGCCAAGGGGTATATTCCTCCCATCTTATCCCAAGGGCTTCTGACAAGGCTTTGATGACTTTTGACACAAAATGTGGTCCTTGATCTGAGTCTATGCTTTCAGCTACTCCATACCGGGGTATAACTTGCTCTAGTAACACCTTGGCCACCATGTGCGCAGTGGCCCTTGCAGTTGGAAATGCTTCTACAAAATGAGTAAGATGGTCTATTAGCACTAGCACATACCTATATCTTCCCACCTTGGGAAGTTCCGTAAAATCTATTTGTATTTTTGAAAAAGGTCTTAAAGCTACTGGTCTTCCTCCTTTTGGTAGTTTCCTTTGTGAAGAGCGGTTTACCCTTAAACAAATCTCACATTGCTGCGTGATTGATTTAGCTAGGTCATGTATCCCAATACTCATATATTTCAAGGCAAATTGATCTATTAGTGCCTGGCTTCCCCAGTGAGTCTTTTGATGTATATTAGATAACAGTTGGAAGGCCAAAGCCTTTGGTATAACCTCCCTCCCATCCGGTAACTTCCATTTCCCCTCTTCATCTTTTTGCACTCCCATATCCTTAAGTTTATGTTCTTCCTGGGGTGTAAACCGAGCAGGATAAGGGTTGGGGGAGTCTGGTTTTGGTCCAGAACCTTTATGCCTAAGGAGTTCTATTTTGAGAGCGGCCTTCTTAGCTTCTGCATCTGCTCTGTTGTTTCCTCTGATCTTGTAATCCGTCCCCGTTTGATGCCCCTTAAGGTGTACGATTGCAATTCGTACAGGGTCTCTCAGGGCTTGCAATACTTCCCTAATTAATTCCTGATGTATGAGGTCTTTCCCTTGGGAATTGATAAGACCCCTTTCTTCCCATATTTTTCCAAATGTATGCACTACTCCATAGCTGTACTTTGAATCTGTATAGATAGTTCCTGTTTTTCCTTTTAATCTCTTAAGAGCCCGTAAGATGGCGTACAGCTCACATGCCTGGGCAGACCACGATGGATTCAAGGGTCCTGCCAGTTTTCCAACTTTTCCAATTTCCTCCTAATGTCCTCCCATGATTTTCCTACAAATTGCATCTTCAATAATGCCTGTCCTAGTTGGGTCTCGGGATCCAACCCGGAATATAACTGCAGGTTTTTTCTCAATCTTTCTAACCAGTCTGTGGGGGACTCATCTTTCTTCTGGGTTTCGCTAAGTGTTTTATGCAAATTTTGTCCTCTCGGGACGGATTGTCTAATTCCCTGTATAATAATGTTTCTCAAATCTTCCATGTCTCTTCTCCCGTTTTGGGTTTGATGGTCCCACCCGGGGTTCTGTAGGGGCCATTTCACATCCCCTGCAGGTCCCTGAGCATGTTGTAAGTCCCACAGCCTCATCCCTTCTCTCCTAATCATATTTCTTTCTTCTGCCGTAAACAAAATTCTCAGGATAGACTGTAATTCTTCCCAGGTATATACACTAGGACTCAAAAATTGGTCTAGCTTCTCTGCCACCCCCAACGGATCTTCTAGTAAGTTACCCATGTCTTTTTTAAATTCCCTGACGGTATTTGAATTTAAAGGCACTGATACAAACCCTAGTTGTGGTTGTGCCCCTCCCATAGGTACTTCTCTCAAGGGTAGCAGCTCGTGTTCCCTTTGCTCCCTTCGTCTTCTCCTTACTGCGGGCCCAATGCCCTCTTCTTCAGGGAATTGGGTATCTGGCTGAGGTGTGGGTGCCGGTTGTGGTTGGGGTAAGGGTTGTGGTGCTAGTGGTGGAGGTGGGGGTGCATACGGAGGGGGTATTAGAGGGACTTCCTCCTCTTCCGGTGATCTCTTATTATTATTCTTTTTATCTTTATGTCCAAATTCTACCTGGGAGAGGTTAAAAATTGCTATTCCCTGATCTCCTGGGCGAGTAAGCCAAACTGCAGAATAATCGGCTTCCTCTTGATTAAATGGGACTCTATTACGTACCCATTGATTTAAAAAACCCTGGACCCCCAATTCTGGGGACCCATATCTAGGCCACCATACTGCCTTAGAAATCTGTTGTCCTCCCCATACTTCTACACAAAAGTGTATCATTTTAGCTTTATCTTTATCTCCCGTAGTGGGATAATATCTCCAATTTTCCAACATAAACCCCAACGGTGAATTCCTGGGTACCGAAGGGGGCTCTATGGGTGGAGGGGGCTTGCTTTTCCCCTGTCCCATCTTCTGGAATACCTTCTCTCAACCGTGTGTGTACTCACTCGCTTCCCCTTTTTCGTGGCCCGGTCCCTCGCGGGCGGCGGGAAACGCACTACTTAAGGGTCCACAATCGCTTGGAGGATCTGGCTGCCAGCCCTCCTCTCACACACACTCGCACTCGTTGTATTCCAGGATCCCAACCCAATCCGGATGGATCCCCCTGCACAATGGGCAGCTACTTACGCGTTTCCTGCGTCTTCGTCCGGACCTCAAGTGCACTGAGCTTATAGGGTTTCTCTTGCCTTATTATTACAAATTTAGGTTCGTCGGTGAGAGCAGGATCTCGACTTCAGAACCAGGGGCCGCCTATGCAGGCGGGGCGCCTCCCCTAGTCCCTCAGTCGGATCTGTATTCTCATCCGAGTCACGGCACCAAATTGTTATAGAGGAATTTTAGCAGCAACAAATAAGTCCAATACCGCTGCTCGTTCCAATCAACAGTTTTATTAATTACAGCAAGCGTAACAATAAGGCAGTGCAGCGCTGGGCGACAGGGGGATCTCCGTCCCGTCAACTGCCGCGCCAATCGGGGCTTCTGCTTCTCCTTTTATACAGTCCTATTTCCGGTGTACGTGGCTTCCTTGGATAGTACTCTGCGCGTGTGTGTCATTGTTGCTGAGGTTCTTTTGTCACACTTCAAGGCTCAAAAACTGCTGATTTCCTTCAAGGCTCAAAAACTGCTGATTTCCTGGAAAATATTGCTCATGCGTGCAAGTTATGCAAGTCTTTATTTAGCATTCATTTTCTGCCCATATCCTGGATTTAATGAACAAACATATCAGTAACACCACCCCTCCCTCACCCATCCAAACCTTTAATTTTTCCCAATTTCTCTCCAAATCCACC
>JAIXNV010000960.1:0-15705 GCA_020917445.1 Riparia riparia
CCCCTTCTAACAAGTCCAGTCCTCTTTTCAATGCGTAAATTTCGCATTGAAAAGAGGACTGGACTTGTTAGAAGGGGACCAGGGAACAATATATACAGATTCGAAGTATGCCTTCGGGATAGTCCATACATTTGGGAAGATCTGGGAAGAGCGCGGGTACCTGAATTCCAAAGGAAAAGACCTGGCTCATAAAGAGCTGATAAAAGTTTTGCTAACATCACTATTGAAACCTTCTGAGATAGCTGTGGTGCATGTGAGAGGTCATCAAAAAGGAAATTCCTTAGAAGAAAAAGGGAACCAGATGGCAGATTCAGAAGCGAAAAGAGTAGCCCAAGAGCCGGGGGAACCAACTAAAATCATGACAATGAGCCAAAGTTCAGGAGAGAAGGGAGATAAGGAGAGACCAGTATACGACAGGAAGGAACTAAAAGCAATCGAAGAACTTGGGATGCAACAAAGTGAATGTGGAGTGTGGATGACCCCTGATGGGAGGAAATTTTTGAACAAGCCCCTAGCAAGGCAAATGTTGCAGGAGATTCATGAGTTAACCCATTGGGGAACTCAAGGATTGTGTGACCATTTCTTGAGGGAGCACCTGTGCATAGGGGCATATGAATTAGCCAAATCTATAACGAGAGGATGTACCATCTGTCAAAAAGTGAACCAGCAGGCCATGAGAAAAACCACACCGGGAGGGAGAGAATTAACTATGAGACCATTCCAGAATGCACAAGTGGACTTTACTGAGATGCCCTCAGTCCAAGGATACAAACATCTTCTGGTAATAGTGGACCATTTGACTCACTGGGTGGAAGCCTTTCCAACTAAAAGAGAAACAGCAGAAGCCGTAATAAAGATTCTGCTTGAACAAATAATTCCCCGGTATGGCCTAGTGAATAACATTGACTCAGATAGGGGACCCCACTTCACAGCCAAGGTACTTCAGGGGACTGTCGAAGCTTTAGGGATAAAGTGGAGACTACACACCCCTTGGCATCCCCAAAGCTCAGGAAGGGTGGAAAGAATGAATAAGACCCTTAAGGGAGTACTAACTAAGCTCATTGAAGAGACCCAACTAAGTTGGCTTAAATGTTTACCCCTTGCACTCCTAAGAATCAGAACGAGACCCAGGTCAGATCTAGGGGTTTCCCCTTACGAAATGATGTTTGGACTCCCTTTCTTACTAACACCATATAGCACAGCAAGTTATCAAGAAGGAGAAACAAAAGCACTACAATACTTGCAGGTAATCAGGCGGACCTTAGAAGACCTGAGAAAAAGGGGATACGTTCCTCAAACCTCCCCTCTGGACTCGAATGCCCATCGAATTAGCCCTGGGGACTGGGTGTTAATAAAATCCTGGACAGGTACCCCACTAATACCCAAATTTGAAGGTCCGTTTCAGGTACTCCTCACCACCCATACCGCGGTTAGGACGCGAGAGAAAGGCTGGACTCATATAACTCGAGTGAAAGGACCTGTGCCACCTCCCAGCGAGCCGCCGAACACAAGCCCTCCACCCAACTCCCCTGAGTGGACAATTACACAGCAGCCCAATACCCTAAAACTTATCTTTAAGAAAAGGAAAACAAAGACTGGATAAGAGACTGATCGAAGTGACCAGCAACTGAGTGTGACTGTGGACAAAATCTTGTGAAAGTTGAGAGTTTCTGTGTTTATTATAAACTATTTGGTTATAATTGTTAAACATAAATTCTTGCCTGTACCTTACGATTCTCTCATAGGTCACCCCCTAGCAGGAACTAAATTAATAAGAAAAGGTAGGGAAGGGAATAGCACCCTAAAAACGGGCCATGAGAAGCTCCGGAACCCAAGAGGCAAGGCCAGGTGAGATCAGGATGAAAAAGATTCACACTGGACTCTTGGGAGGGTTAGTCCTAGCCCTAATGATAAGTGAGTGCACTGAGGGAGCTTGCTCAAAATGTTATTCGCCCATTTATGAGGAAGGGGACCTGCAATCCCTATTCCGAGTGCATACCCACGTGAACCCTGCCTGTTTTGACCCTACCCAACTTTCTCCCTGTGAGGAAGAGGGTAAGCAGTATTGGATTGCGAAAAACACAGCTACCTTTAGGCAGCGCCTGATTGGGGAGTGCCCTATCAGAGAATGGTTTTGCTTAGAAAAAATACATCACTTAAAAGGAGTAAGGGATCTAATAAAAGAAAAACCCCTAACTATGAAGAAAACAGAGATAGAGGAACCCCTCTATAAGAACTTGTTTATTGACCTTGTGGAAAAGATCAGCCACGAGCTTAATATTACTAACTGTTGGATTTGTGGGAGTACCCAGATGTCTGAGGTATGGCCTTGGGAGGGAATTAGTCTTTCTCCTCTGGATATTTTAAGGTGGAGACAAATGAACCAGGAACCTCCTCAGAGTAAGAACAGGCAACAAGAACAGTGGGATTTAAAATCCAAAACCATTGGAGAAGAATGCATTAGTAGAACCGGGAGGAGGTATAAGACTTTTGTGGGGAGAATGGCCTGTAAGAGATCCTTAGTAATACAAGAACGGCACCGGCAATGGGTCCCCAAGGAACCTGAGACATACTGGACAAGTAGGGAAAGGGAGACTGGATGTATTTATCACGAGGGATACCAACTGTATCAATGCACTGGTAAGGGAATTAATCCATTTCGGGGACTCAAAGAAATATCCACATATTGGAAATACCCTTTTGACCCTCGAAACACCTCCTGGAGGGCCCCAGACCATCTATTCTGGATATGTGGAGATAAAGCGTACACACACCTCCCAGGGGATTGGACAGGGAGTTGCACGATAGGAATCATTAAACCAGCCTTCTTTCTATTACCAAGGGAGTCAAGGAGTGGATTGGGGGTACCCCTGTATGACCAACTGGACAGAAAAAGCAGGGAAAAAAGAACCATAATTGATATGGACAGCACACAAACATGGAAGGGAACGGTTTGGACCCCAGAGGAGATAATTAAAACCTATGGGCCAGCCACCTGGGCCCAAGATGGGTCATGGGGGTATAGAACACCTATTTATATGCTGAACCGTATCATCCGTTTACAGGCAGTCTTGGAGGTAATCTCAAATAAAACAGCTCTAGCCCTCGATCACATAAGCCACCAACTAGCACAGACCAGAGCTGTGGTGTACCAAATTAGGCTAGCCGTAGACTACCTACTAGCCAATGAAGGGGGTATATGCGGAAAGTTCAACACCTCCGAATGCTGTCTAGAAATAGATGATAAAAGTGAGGTCATCAAGAACATTTCAAAAGAGATAAGGAAGGTCGCATATGTAGGTACCCAGGAATGGACTCCCCTTGTTAATATGGACTGGTGGGACAACTTTTGGTCCCTGAAAGGAGTCTGGTGGAAAAAGATCCTATTTATAGCCCTGAGTGCCATAGCCAGTCTCCTCCTTATTCCCTGTATACTGCCATGTCTGATAAGGGTCGTAACGTCTGCCGTACAAGCCAGTCTCCAAATATCAAAGAGCCCCCACAAAGATCCCATAAATTTATATACATTAACATACACAGATGAAGAGCTCAGCACGGCAGAAAAATTGTATGCCCAATACCAGAAACTCACAGATAATTCTAGCTCACCACAAGATTGATGCGGGTTTTAGAACCCGATCAAAGAAAAAGAGGGGGGATTGTGAGAAATAAAGTCCAGAAAGGTGTAGAGTATTAGGAGTTTGTGGCAAGTTAAACAGCTGTTCGTGTTCATGTTATTTGTTCTTGTTACCAGTTCTATGTATCGATGTTATCTGTATTGGTTATCTGTTCTGTGTACCCCAGACCCCAGTTTAATCCCTAAAGTTGTGTATTTCCCCTTACCTTACTCTGAGTCAGGCCCCTGGACTCCATTGTTCAATCCCAGTTTCCCCTTACCCTATCCCATGTCAAGCAGCCACTGCTCCTCGATTGGCCCATGGGGTGAGCAACACGCCCACCGAGACACTGACACTGCCTGCCTGCCACCAGCTCCACCCTGTCTGTCCTTCAATCTGAAGGCACCACCCAGAGCCCGCCCAGAGACCAGCCACCCTCCATGAAGTGCCACCCAATATGGAGATGAAGGGGGACTCCCAAGGAGCACCTCTCAGCAGGAAGTGGGGTAAGAACCAACAACCCCTAGAAATAACGAGCCGGCTCCACTTCCAGCCAGGAGAACGGTAACAATGGGTGAGGGAGACTCTAAGGCACCTGTAGACTCCGTCGGGCCGACGTCCCACATCTCACCCTGACCTGAGAGGCACCCACTGAGAGACACCCCCTGGCTCTAAGCACACTCGAGCGAGACCTATGGAGACCTGAGGGACTCCCGTGAGGCTAGGCTCCCGACTCTGCGGCTGCGCAGATTCGTCCAGACCTCCTCTTCGGCGGTGTCCATCGGGAGCAGTGGAGGCGTAGGCATTCCCAGAGCCACCCCCCCTCAAAAAGAGCTGCTTTTAATAAAGGCATTAAAGGAGTGAACTTGTTCTCCTGCCCTGGTCATTTCCAACAACTTGGGGGCTCGTCCGGGATATAAGCCACGCCCAGAAGAGGACGGAGGAAGGGAAGGCGCCGCCCAACTTCGGACTCCTGGGGACAGCTGGCGAGCACCGGACCCAAGCAGCGAGGGACACTGCTCCAAGAAGACAGCGCCGAGGAGCGCCGGTAAGTATAGCCGGCGGCGGGAGTGGAGGCGAGCGAGTGGAGTGTGAGTGAGAGGGAGGCCGGTAGCTCGGACCTCCGAAGCGAGTGGACACCGAGAGAGTGAGGCGCCTCCAGGGGCATAGTGGGCCCCCCTCCGAACGGGCGGAGGAAAAGTTAGAGTGTGAGTGGCCCGTAGTAAGATTGGTGGGTGGTTGATAGAGGGCTCCACTGCAATTAGGCCTACACTGGTCGGAGGTTCTAGGACGCTTTCCGGGTGTGGGTGGGTCCTGTACTGGTCGGGGGTGCAGAGGAGCACGCTACCGGGTACAGGGGGTCCACATTGGTCGGGGGTCCTAGGACGCTATCCGGGTATAGGGCAGTGGGGAGCCAAGAGTGAAAGCCCTGTACTGGTCGGGGGTGCAGAGGGCACGCTACCGGGTACAGGGGGCCCTGCATTGGTCGGGGGTAGGCACGCTTTCCGGGTGGGAGGGTGTCGCACTGGTCGGGGGTGCTCCATAAGGGAGTACGCTTTCCGGGTGCGGAGAGGTACCACTGGTCGGGGGTGCTTACGCTGTCCGGGTGCAGTCCGTACCGGCGAGGGACAGGACGCTGTCCGGGTGCGGAGGTGTGAATGGTAGGTGGCTTTCAAAGCGCGAGGAAGCCAATGGTAGGGTGAATGAGTGAGTTGCGCACTGCAGGCCAGGCTTTGTAGGAGGTAGCGGCAGGAACCCTGGGCCCTGGTTGACCGGCTACTCCTAGAGGTCTAGGAAGCTGCAGGAGTGGAAGAGGGATAGTGGCTGGGGTCTTAAGGCAGGCCTACAGGCTATCTGGAGAGAGAGTGGATTTTTTGGTTTTAGTTGCCCGTCTGTAAATTTCCTTTCGAGTAGGGGCACCTTAAAGGATTTTAGTTGAGAAAGAGGTCAAAAAGGTTTTTGATTTGTGTTGCCTTGAATTAGCTTTTCCTTTTGGGTAAAGGCACCTTTGGCTTCTTTTTGTTGACCTAGGAAGAATGGGAGCATGCATGAGCAAGGCACGGAGAGCTCAGGAGCAAGAGAAAGAGAAGGAGAAAGGGCAAGTGACTAACATTCCCCCAGGTTGTCCACTAGGACATATGCTTGACCAATGGGACCAAAATGAGGAAACTAGGCCTCTAGATAAGATCAGGATGGTTCACTATTGTGTTGAGGTTTGGCCCACCTTAGATCTGCCAGGGAAATGGCCTTGGCAAGGAACTACTGATCCCTGGATGTGCTCACTATTAAATCAATATCTGAGAGCCCAGGGGAATATCGAGGTGGAGCAAATAAGATATGCAGCTTGTTGGTTGAAGCTCAGTGTTGGGGATCAAAGAGTAAAGATATGTAAGGTAAGGGAACAAGGGGAAAAGAGGGATAAGAAGAGGGAGGAAGAGCATCCTACCTGGGATCCTCTTGATCACCTACCTCCTCCATCTATCTACCCCGATCCTTCCCAACATCCGCAATCTACGACCTCTTCCCAACCGTCTCCTTCTCCTGCCCCTAATTTACCTCTTACTAATGTTTCTGAGAGAGCACCCCTAACGGGTCATATTAATGTTTCTGAGAGAGTACCCCTAGTGGGTCATACTAATGTTTCTGAGAGAATACCCCTAGCGGGTCATACTAATGTTTCTGAGAGAGTACCCCTAGCGGGTCATACAAATGTTTCTGAGAGAGTACCCCTAGCGGGTCATACGAATGTTTCTGAGGGAGTACCCCTAGTGAGTCAAAATAATGTTTCTGGAAATGTACCCCTAGTGGGTCACACTAATTTTTCTACACCCTCCACGGGTTATGCCAATTTACCTGAAAGCACACCCCTATCCGGAATTTTAAGACCCTCTAAAGATAATCCCGTTTACGGCACACTAACGTCCTCAATCCCTTCCCCAATCTCCCCAGTTACTCAAAATTCCATGTCTTCACCATTACCATCTACACTCCCGACTCCACCTCCTAATTGGGGTTTAAGTTTATCTACCCCAAGTGCGGAGTTTTCTCCCAGTGGTAATCAGGACATCACCATTCCAGTTAGGGCAGCGGAAACTTTAGAGGGACCTAGCTACAATACTAGATCCAAAACTAAGCTCTTTCCCCTGAGGGAAGTTCCCATGGGAGGAGTTGCCGGAGGGGTAGGGTTTGTTAACGCCCCCCTTACAGCGTCTGAGGTCCGAAATTTTAAAAAGGAGTTAGGGAATCTGGTTGAAGATCCCATTGGGGTGTCAAACCAGATAGATCAGTTTCTGGGTCCCAACACCTACACGTGGGAAGAGTTGAACTCTATTTTAAAGATACTATTCAGCCCTGAAGAAAACAGAATGATCCGCACTGCTGGAATGCGGATTTGGGAGAGGGAAAATAGGATGGGTCCTCCAGGGGAACATAAGCTCCCGATAGTAGATCCCAGGTGGAATCCCAATAGGGAAGAGGATCGGAGGAGTATGGAGGATTATCGAAATTTAATGATAAGAGGGATCAAAGAGTCGGTGCCCCGAAGCAGCAACATCAAACTAGCATTCGACAGCATGCAGGGGAAAGACGAAACACCGGCTGCCTGGCTAAACAGGTTAAAGAGGAACTTCCAGTTATACTCAAGTATTGACCCCGACAGCCCAGAGGGCCAAATATTACTAAAGACTCAGTTTGTGACCAAATCGTGGCCCGACATAAGGAGGAAGATTGAGAAAATGGAGGACTGGCAAGAGAAAGGAGTGAATGAGTTGTTAAGGGAGGCCCTGAGAGTATACTTGAGGAGAGAGGAAGAGAGAACAAAGTCAAAAGCCAGGATAATGGTAGCAGTAGCCAGGGAGAGCACCAAAGTACCATCAGGCCAAGGTCCACCGGGAAGAAGAGATTCTAAACCAGAAAGGGAGAAGAAGGAGATCGTACCACCGTGGGGAACCCAAAGGAGGAGGGGAGAAGAACGGAGGTGTTACTACTGTGGAGAGAAGGGACATTTGAGAAAAGACTGTAGAAAGGTCACCTTTGATGAAGCAATTACGAGGGAACAAGACAAACTAGAAAAATTACTGAGGGGAGAAAATGAAGACTAGGGGTGTCATGGGCTCTATCCGGTGGGGGACCCCTTATGCCATCAAGAAGAGCCCATAGTAAATTTAGAAGTGGGTCCCCGGACTGAGACATTTGAATTTTTAGTAGATACTGGAGCTGATCGATCCAGTCTTAAGAAGCTCCCTGCAGGCACGACCATAGGGAAAAAGACTTGTGAAATAATGGGAGCAGAGGGAAAACCATTTAAAGCACCAGTGATCACCGGTGTTGAGATAAAAGGAAATTCTCGGCAGGCGATCGCCGATTTTATATATCTGCCCGACTTAGAGACCAATTTATTGGGAAGAGACTTGCAGGTTCAGCTGGGGATAGGAGTTATCCCAGAAAAAGGGAAAATGCAAGTAAAGATTTTAAAACTAACCGCAAAGGACTTAGAAGAGATTGATCCAGAAGTCTGGGCTGAAGGAGGGAAAAGTAGCCTTTTGGACATTCCACCAATTAAGGTTGAAATACAGGCAGGAAATCCTCCAGTCCGAGTGAAACAATACCCAATCTCCCCAGAGGGAAGAAAAGGACTGACCCCAGTAATTGATCAGCTACTAAGAGAAGGCATCTTGGAGCCATGTATGTCCCCCCACAACACCCCCATCCTTGCAGTAAAGAAAGCAGAGGGAAAATACCGATTGGTGCAGGACCTCCGGGAAATTAACAAAAGAACTGTTACGAGGCACCCGGTAGTTCCGGATCCTTACACACTGCTCAGCCGGATCCCTCCAGAACATGCATGGTTTACCATAATAGACCTTAAAGACGCTTTTTGGGCCTGCCCTCTAGCTGAGGAATGTCGGGACTGGTTTGCTTTTGAATGGGAAGATCCAGAAAGTAAGAGAAAGCAGCAGCTGAGGTGGACTCGCTTACCCCAGGGGTTTACCGAATCCCCGAATCTATTTGGACAAGCACTAGAGAGACTGTTGGAACAGTTTGTTCCTAAAGGACAAGTGCAAATGCTACAGTATGTTGATGACTTGTTGGTGTCTGGGGAAGATCGAGCTGAAGTAACGGCCACAAGTATACAACTTTTAAATTTCTTAGGGGAAAAGGGACTACGAGTGTCCAAAAAGAAGCTCCAGTTTGTTGAACAAGAAGTGACCTATCTAGGACATTTAATTGGAAAAGGGTATAAGAGGTTGAGTCCTGAGAGGATAGCAGGGATCCAAGCTATACCCGCGCCAAAAACAAAAAGAGATGTACGGAAGCTTCTGGGTCTCTTTGGATATTGCCGATTATGGATAGATCAATATACCCAGAGCGTGAGATTCTTGTATAACAAGCTAGTCGACCCTGAACCAATAGTGTGGACAGAAAAAGATGACAACCAATTAAGAGACTTGAAATACAAACTGTCCACCGCACCTGTCCTTAGCTTGCCCAACTTAAAGAAGGAGTTTGACCTATTTGTAAATGTAGAGGAAGGAGTTGCTCACGGAGTGGTAACTCAAGAATGGGGTGGGTGCAGGAAACCTATAGCGTTCCTGTCCAAGCTACTAGATCCAGTAGCCCGAGGGTGGCCCACCTGCGTACAAGCCATTGCTGCAACTGCGGTGTTAGTGGAAGAAGCCCAGAAATTAACCCTGCAAGGAAAAATACAAGTCCACACGCCTCATGACCTGAAAACTGTCCTAAGTCAAAAAGCCCCTAAGTGGATAACCGACTCTAGGATTTTGAAATATGAAATCACCTTAATGAATTCAGAAAATATCACATTAACTACCTCAAGGACTCTAAACCCAGCCCAATTCCTCTCCGGGGAACCCCTCCACGAACTAGAACATGACTGTTTAGAACTCATGGACTTTCAAACGAAAGTGAGGGGGGATCTAGAGGATGTACCACTACCTTATGGGAGGAGGTTATTCACAGATGGATCTTCAAAAATAATAGAGGGACGAAGAGCATCAGGGTACGCAGTAGTAGAAGGGTCAACTCCGGAGGATCTCAAAATTTTAGAAGCGAAAAAATTACCAAGCCAGTGGTCAGCCCAACTATGCGAAATTTACGCATTGAAAAGAGGACTGGACTTGTTAGAAGGGGACCAGGGAACAATATATACAGATTCGAAGTATGCCTTCGGGATAGTCCATACATTTGGGAAGATCTGGGAAGAGCGCGGGTACCTGAATTCCAAAGGAAAAGACCTGGTTCATAAAGAGCTAATAAAGGTTTTGCTAACATCACTATTGAAACCTTCAGAGATAGCAGTAGTGCATGTGAGAGGTCATCAAAAAGGAAATTCCTTAGAAGAAAAAGGGAACCAGATGGCAGATTCAGAAGCGAAAAGAGTAGCCCAAGAGCCGGGGGAACCAACTAAAATCATGACAATGAGCCAAAGTTCAGGAGAGGAGGGAGATAAGGAGAGACCAGTATACGACAGGAAAGAACTAAAAGCAATCAAAGAACTTGGGATGCAACAAAGTGAGTGTGGAGTGTGGATGACCCCTGACGGGAGGAAATTTTTGAACAAGCCCCTAGCAAGGCAAATGTTACAGGAGATTCATGAGTTAACCCATTGGGGAACTCAAGGATTGTGTGACCATTTCTTGAGGGAGCACCTGTGCATAGGGGCATATGAATTAGCCAAATCTATAACGAGAGGATGTACCATCTGTCAAAAAGTGAACCAGCAGGCCATGAGAAAAACCACACCGGGAGGGAGAGAATTAACTATGAGACCATTCCAGAATGCACAAGTGGACTTTACTGAGATGCCCTCAGTCCAAGGATACAAACATCTCCTGGTAATAGTGGACCATTTGACTCACTGGGTGGAAGCCTTTCCAACTAAAAGAGAAACAGCAGAAGCCGTAATAAAGATTCTGCTTGAACAAATAATTCCCCGGTATGGCCTAGTGAATAACATTGACTCAGATAGGGGACCCCACTTCACAGCCAAGGTACTTCAGGGGACTGTCGAAGCTTTAGGGATAAAGTGGAGACTACACACCCCTTGGCATCCCCAAAGCTCAGGAAGGGTGGAAAGAATGAATAAGACCCTTAAGGGAGTACTAACTAAGCTAATTGAAGAGACCCAACTAAGTTGGCTTAAATGTTTACCCCTTGCACTTCTGAGAATCAGAACGAGACCCAGGTCAGATCTAGGGGTTTCCCCTTACGAAATGATGTTTGGACTCCCTTTCTTACTAACACCGTATAGCACAGCGAGTTATCAAGAAGGAGAAACAAAAGCACTACAATACTTGCAGGTAATCAGGCGGACCTTAGAAGACCTGAGAAAAAGGGGATACGTTCCTCAAACCTCCCCTCTGGACTCGAATGCCCATCGAATTAGCCCTGGGGACTGGGTGTTAATAAAGTCCTGGACGGGTACCCCACTAATACCCAAATTTGAAGGTCCGTTTCAGGTACTCCTCACCACCCATACCGCGGTTAGGACGCGAGAGAAAGGCTGGACTCATATAACTCGAGTAAAAGGACCTGTGCCACCTCCCAGCGAGCCGCCGAACACAAGCCCTCCACCCAACTCCCCTGAGTGGACAATTACACAGCAGCCCAATACCCTAAAACTCATCTTTAGGAAAAAGAAAACAAAGACTGGATAAGAGACTGATCGAAGTGACCAGCGACTAAGTGTGACAGTGGACAAAATCTTGTGAAAGTTGAGAGTTTCTGTGTTTATTATAAATTATTTGGTTATAATTGTTAAACATAAATTCTTGCCTGTACCTTACGATTCTCTCATAGGTCACCCCCTAGCAGGAACTAAATTAATAAGAAAAGGTAGGGAAGGGAATAGCACCCTAAAAACGGGCCCTGAGAAGCTCCGGAACCCAAGAGGCAAGGCCAGGTGAGATCAGGATGAAAAAGATTCACACTGGACTCTTGGGAGGGTTAGTCCTAGCCCTAATGATAAGTGAGTGCACCGAGGGAGCTTGCTCAAAATGTTATTCGCCTATTTATGAGGAAGGGGACCTGCAATCCCTATTCCGAGTGCATACCCACGTGAACCCTGCCTGTTTTGACCCTACCCAACTTTCTCCCTGTGAGGAAGAGGGTAAGCAGTATTGGATTGCGAAAAACACAGCTACCTTTAGGCAGCGCCTGACTGGGGAGTGCCCTATCAGAGAATGGTTTTGCTTAGAGGAAATACATCACATAAAAGGGGTAAGGGATCTAATAAAAGAAAAACCCCTAACTATGAAGAAAACAGAGATAGAGGATAATTCTAGCTCACCACAAGATTGATGCGGGTTTTAGAACCCGATCAAAGAGAAAGAGGGGGGATTGTGAGAAATAAAGTTCAGAAAAGTGCAGAGTATTAGGAGTTTGTGTCAAGTTAAACAGCTGTTCGTGTTCATGTTATTTGTTCTTGTTACCAGTTCTATGTATTGATGTTATCTGTATTGGTTATCTGTTCTGTGTACCCCAGACCCCAGTTTAATCCCTAAGGTTGTGTATTTCCCCTTACCTTACTCTGAGTCAGGCCCCTGGACTCCATTGTTCAATCCCAGTTTCCCCTTACCCTATCCCATGTCAAGCAGCCACTGCTCCTCGATTGGCCCATAGAGTGAGCAACACGCCCACCGAGACACTGACACTGCCTGCCTGCCACCAGCTCCACCCTGTCTGTCCTTCAGCCTGGAGGCACCACCCAGAGCCCGCCCAGAGACCAGCCACCCTCCATGAAGTGCCACCCAATATGGAGATGAAGGGGGACTCCCAAGGAGCACCTCTCAACAGGAAGTGGGGTAAGAACCAACAACCCCTAGAAATAACGAGCCAGCTCCACTTCCAGCCAGGAGAACGGTAACAATGGGTGAGGGAGACTTTAAGGCACCTGTGGACTCCGTCGGGCCGACGTCCCGAATCTCACCCTGACCTGAGAGGCACCCACTGAGAGACACCCCCTGGCTCGAAGCACACTCTAACGAGACCTGAGGGACTCCCGTGAGGCCAGGCTCCCGACTCTGCGACTGCGCAGGATCGCTCAGCCCTCCTCCTCGGCGGTGTCCATCGGGAGCAGTGGAGGCGTAGGCATTCCCAGAGCCACCCCCCCTCAAAAAGAGCTGCTTTTAATAAAGGCATTAAAGGAGTAAACTTGTTCTCCTGCCCTGGTCATTTCCAACAACTTGGGGACTCGTCCGGGATATAAGCCACGCCCAGAAGAGGACGGAGGAAGGGAAGGCGCCGCCCAACTTCGGACTCCTGGGGACAGCTGGCGAGCACCGGACCCAAGCAGCGAGGGACACTGCTCCAAGAAGACAGCGCCGAGGAGCGCCGGTGAGTATAGCCGGTGGCGGGAGTGGAGGCGAGTGAGTGTGGTGTGAGTGAGAGGGAGGCCGGTAGCTCGGACCTCCGAAGCGAGTGGACACCGAGAGAGTGAGGCGCCTCCAGGGCCATAGTGGGCCCCCCTCCGAACGGGCGGAGGAAAAGTTAGAGTGTGAGTGGCCCGTAGTAGATTGGTGGGTGGTTGATAGAGGGCTCCACTAGGCCTACACTGGTCGGGGGTTCTAGGACGCTGTCCGGGTGTGGGTGGGTCCTGTACTGGTCGGGGGTGCAGAGGAGCACGCTACCGGGTACAGGGGGTCCACATTGGTCGGGGGTCCTAGGACGCTATCCGGGTATAGGGCAGTGGGGAGCCAGGAGTGAAAGCCCTGTACTGGTCGGGGGTGCAGAGGGCACGCTACCGGGTACAGGGGGCCCTGCATTGGTCGGGGGTAGGCACGCTTTCCGGGTGGGAGGGTGTCGCACTGGTCGGGGGTGCTCGATAAGGGAGTACGCTTTCCGGGTGCGGAGAGGTACCACTGGTCGGGGGTGCTTACGCTGTCCGGGTGCAGTCCGTACCGGCGAGGGACAGGACGCTGTCCGGGTGCGGAGGTGTGAATGGTAGGTGGCTTTCAAAGCGCGAGGAAGCCAATGGTAGGGTGAATGAGTGAGTTGCGCACTGCAGGCCAGGCTTTGTAGGAGGTAGCGGCAGGAACCCTGGGCCCTGGTTGACCGGCTACTCCTAGAGGTCTAGGAAGCTGCAGGAGTGGAAGAGGGATAGCGGCTGGGGTCTTAAGGCAGGCCTACAGGCTATCTGGAGAGAGAGTGGATTTTTTTGTTTTTAGTTGCCCGTCTGTAAATTTCCTTTCGAGTAGGGGCACCTTAAAAGATTTTAGTTGAGAAAGAGGTCAAAAAGGTTTCTGATTTGTGTTGCCTTGAATTAGCTTTTCCTTTTGGGTAAAGGCACCTTTGGCTTCTTTTTGTTGACCTAGGAAGAATGGGAGCATGCATGAGCAAGGCACGGAGAGCTCAGGAGCAAGAGAAAGAGAAGGAGAAAGGGCAAGTGACTAACATTCCCCCAGGTTGTCCACTAGGACATATGCTTGACCAATGGGACCAAAATAAGGAAACTAGGCCTCTAGATAAGATCAGGATGGTTCACTATTGTGTCGAGGTTTGGCCCACCTTAGATCTGCCAGGGAAATGGCCTTGGCAAGGAACTACTGATCCCTGGATGTGCTCGCTATTAAATCAATATCTGAGAGCCCAGGGGAATATCGAGGTGGAGCAAATAAGATATGCAGCTTGTTGGTTGAAGCCCAGTGTTGGGGATCAAAGAGTAAAGATATGTAAGGTAAGGGAACAAGGGGAAAAGAGGGATGAGAGGGATAAGAAGAGGGAGGAAGAGCATCCTACCTGGGATCCTCTTGATCACCTACCTCCTCCATCTATCTACCCCGATCCTTCCCAACATCCGCAATCTACGACCCCTTCCCAACCGTCTCCTTCTCCTGCCCCTAATTTACCTCTTACTAATGTTTCTGAGAGAGTACCCCTAGCGGGTCATACGAATGTTTCTGAGAGAGTACCCCTAGCGGGTCATACTAATGTTTCTGAGAGAGTACCCCTAGCGGGTCATACTAATGTTGCTGAGAGAGTACCCCTAGCGGGTCATACTAATGTTTCTGAGAGAGTACCCCTAGTGGGTCAAATTAATGTTTCTAGAAATATACCCCTAGTGGGTCACACTAATTTTTCTACACCCTCCACGGGTTATGCCAATTTACCTGAAAACACACCCCTATCCGGAATTTTAAGCCACTCTAAGAGTAATCCCGTTCACAGCACACTAACGTCCTCAATCCCTTCCCCAATCTCCCCAGTTACTCTAGATTCCATGTCTTCACCATTACCATCTACACTCCCGACTCCACCTCCTAATTGGGGTTTAAGTTTATCTACCCCAAGTGCGGAGTTTTCTCCCAGTGGTAATCAGGACATCACCATTCCAGTTAGGGCAGCGGAAACTTTAGAGGGACCTAGCTACAATACTAGATCCAAAACTAAGCTCTTTCCCCTGAGGGAAGTTCCCATGGGAGGAGTTGCCGGAGGGGTAGGGTTTGTTAACGCCCCCCTTACAGCGTCTGAGGTCCGAAATTTTAAAAAGGAGTTAGGGAATCTGGTTGAAGATCCCATTGGGGTGTCAAACCAGATAGATCAGTTTCTGGGTCCCAACACCTACACGTGGGAAGAGTTGAACTCTATTTTAAAGATACTATTCAGCCCTGAAGAAAACAGAATGATCCGCACTGCTGGAATGCGGATTTGGGAGAGGGAAAATAGGATGGGTCCTCCAGGGGAACACAAGCTCCCGATAGTAGATCCCAGGTGGAATCCCAATAGGGAAGAGGATCGGAGGAGTATGGAGGATTATCGAAATTTAATGATAAGAGGGATCAAAGAGTCAGTGCCCCGAAGCAGCAACATCAAACTAGCATTCGACAGCATGCAGGGGAAAGACGAAACACCGGCTGCCTGGCTAAACAGGTTAAAGAGGAACTTCCAGTTATACTCAAGTATTGACCCCGACAGCCCAGAGGGCCAAATATTACTAAAGACTCAGTTTGTGACCAAATCGTGGCCCGACATAAGGAGGAAGATTGAGAAAATGGAGGACTGGCAAGAGAAAGGAGTGAATGAGTTGTTAAGGGAGGCCCTGAGAGTATACTTGAGGAGAGAGGAAGAGAGA
>JAIXNV010000961.1:0-15705 GCA_020917445.1 Riparia riparia
TGTCATTTTGTCTCTCCAATAAAAATTCTAAATTTTGATTTCTAAAATTTGGTCTCGTCATATTTATAACAATTCTGGTGACCCCAATGTGATTGGTGTGATATTGGGACCCTTGGACCCCCGTCTCTGACCAGGAGGCACCCTGCTGGAATTCAGCGGCCTGACAGAGCCGGTGGAGCCGTGCGGAACCGATCGGCCACACGATGAACTTAAAAAGACCAAAAAGCCACAGTTAAAAGGGACTTAGGCAAGGTAAAGAGCTCAAAGGGAACTCGAAAAGGGGGGGGTCTGGGGAACAGATCCTCCGGAGCCGCGGTGAAGAAGATCAACTCGTAAAAATCTACGTGCACGAAGAGCCCACGCAGGAAAAGGATCGTAAGTATTGCATGGTTGAGTGGGAGTGACCGAGCGTGTGAGTGAGACGTGATTTTATCACTAAGCGAGTGGGGACCCCAAGATCGCAGTTCCACTTCCCCGCGAGGGGTGTGGTCGGTTGCAGGGGAAGCAAAAGTTTTGGGAGAAAAAACACGCACCTCACACGTCAAGCCCAGAAACTCGGGGAGTTTCAGAGGGGGGATCGGTCACAGGAAGGCTGAAGGGGAAGGGTATGTCATCACAGGAGTTCCAGGACTGGTAAACCTTTCAGCCTCGGACTGGGAGCGGTCCAAGGGAGAGTGAGTAGGAGAAAAGAGCTCGTAATCACCGGGAAAACCCCAAGGAGGGAACGATCACCCTTAAAGGGCCAGTAACCGGTGAATTGACGCTATGGGACAAGGGAGAAGTAAACCCAAGGAAAAGGTCACAGGGAAGTCTAAGAAGGGAACTGTTAAAGGTATCCCTGAAATCCCGATTGAAAGTCCTTTGGGGTGGATGTTAGAACATTGAGAGGAATGTTCGGTGAGAAGAAGGAGGTCGAAATTGCAAGTGATTCATTATTGTATTGAAGTATGGGGGGGTAGAAGTGCGGGATCATGTAATGTGGCCTGTCTTTGGTACATTTGAGAAATGGTTTTGTGCGGCTTTACTGAATTATGTGAAGGAGGGAGGGAGTAAGGAGGAACAAGAGTATGCACTAATCTGGGGAGAAATTGATGCTCGACTTCTGCCCGTGAAACTAAGGGGTCCTGGGACCACCTCGGGTGATAGGTGGGAACCTTTAGATAACCTTCCCCCGCCTTACCTTGTACCCTCACCCCCTCCCCTTCCAAACCTGGGAAACCCACAGGATCCCGTGGGAGCGGGGTTCCCCTCGGGACAAAGGACCCCCAGCTCCACACCACAACCCTCTGCCCCTCCTCCTCCGGAGCCACAGCTTCCACAAGCGGCGGCTCCGTTCCCACCAGCAGGACTCCCTCCTCCGATAGAGCCCGTATCTGCACCCCGGCCATCCCAAGGAATGCCACAATCTCTCCCGACCCCCACCCCGCTCCCTGGTGCCCAACCTCTTGAATTAGATTTAGCAGCATTTCTCAGCCCCACCACCCCTGCCCTGCCAGTTTCAATAGAAAATAAGCATACTCCACCTGCAAGAAGAACTCAGAGACAACTAAAAAAATTAAATGAGGCGGAAAGTGAAGGGGAATGCGATAAAGCTAACCTCTTACCTTTAAGGGAAGTTCCCACAGCCCCTGGTGTTATCGGTTTCGTAAATGTCCCAATTAATACTAGTGATGTAAGGGCCTTTAAGAAGGAAATGGGAAAGCTTATGGATGACCCCTTGGGAATGTCTGAGAGGTTGGATGAATTTTTGGGAACAAGTATTTATTCTTATGAGGATCTCACTGCAATCCTGAGATCTTTGTTTAATACTGAAGAAAGAGAAATGATAAGGCAAGCGGGGGTGCGGGAATGGGAGGGGAGGAACCCTCAAAGTACACCAGGGGATCAGAAATGGCCAAGCCAGGATCCGCAGTGGAATGCGCAAACCGAGGAGGGTAAAAGAAATATGATTGATTTGAGGAATATAATAATACAAGGGATCAGGGAGGTGGTACCTCAGGGACAGAACTTGAGCAAAATATTCAGAGAATGCCAAGGGAAGGAGGAGACCCCTACAGAATGGTTGGAGAGATTAAGGAAAATCTCCAAATATATTCTGGGACGGATCCCGATTCCCCAGTGGGGGAGGTATTGCTGAAAACCCAGTTTGTGGCAAAATCGTGGGAGGACATACGGAGGAAATTAGAGAAAATTGAAGGGTGGCAGGAGAAGGGATTGCAGGAATTATTAAGAGAAGCCCAGAAAATATACATGAGGAGGGACGAGGAGAAGCAGAAGGCACAGGCATGAGTACTGGTAGCGGCTGTAAGGGAAGTGCAAAAACAGGATCGTCCCCAAAGCACGGGAAAAACCCTGAAGGGGGGACCCTCCAAGGGACCACTCCGTCCGCAAAAAGGGGCCCCCAGGAATCAGGAAGAGGGACCAGAGTGTTTCTACTGCAAGAAGAAGGGACACATAAAGAGGGATTGCAAGAAAAGAATACAGGATGAGAAAATATTTAAGGAGGATTAGGGATGTTGGGGGCTTTTCATTTTAGGGACCTTAACATCACGGGAGCCCTTGATAACCCATAAGATTGGACCCAAAGGAACGAAAATGGATTTTTTGGTAGATGTGGTGGTGCAGAACTGTTTTATTAGCTTTTTGTAAGAAGTTTATGTTATGGTTCATTTCACTGTATCCCCAATTCTGTATCCCTTTTGTGTTGTCTGTATAATAGGGTGTTTTGTGTCAGTCCTCCCACCCTCCTTGCTCTGGGGCAGCCTGCCTACCCCTCCCAGATTGCGAAACCTCAGGGAGAGGGCTTCAGGTGGATAGGTAGCCTGGGGGGAACTCTTTTCCTCTGGAGGTGGTTGGTCCAAGGCTTGGGGGTGGGCACACCTTGTTACCCCCTGAATCCCCTGATTTGTTGTCTTGTTGTATCCTCCCTGGAACCCCTCCCCCGCTTATAGGGGGTAGGAGGGAGGAAAAAACTCTCTCAGCCACTGCTCTCTCAGCCTCTCAGCTCTCAGCCCCGGAGCCGCTCGCCTTGGAGCTCAGAGCTCTCTGCTCCTCAACTCTTGAGCTAATAATCATCTTTTAACCTGCTAAGCTGAGAGCCAGCCTTTTCTCTTCTGCTGCTGTTGACTGTCACAACACTATTGGGTCCAGCTGCTAAGCCGAGAAGCCAAAACAAACTGGAAACATCTGTGTCTGTGTTGACTGAGCTAGCTGGGGGTCATCTCCCGCACGGAGCGGGGACAGAACCAGACACAGGTAGACTCTTGAGCTGAAAAAAGTACTTTTAAACAGTTGCCTCCAGGGTGCACAGTGAGTAAAGAATTTATGGTGGTCATCGGAGCTAAGGGAGAGCCTTTTAAAGTTCCCATAGTAAAGGATGTGGAAATTGAAGCAGAAAATAAAGTTTATTTGGGGGACATGCTTTTAGTGGAGGAGGCTGACTATAACTTGTTGGGCAGGGATCTGATGGTTGCCTTAGGAATTAACCTGATAATGAGGAATTCGCAGTTGGTAGTCAGTATCTATAAACTAACTTGTGAGGACGAGAAAAAAATTAACCCTAAAGTATGGCATACGGGGAGGGAGGCCGGGAAGCTAGACATGGACCCAATTTCAATTGAAGTTGAGAGACCAGGGGATCCCATAAGGGTAAAACAGTATCCCATTCCTTTAGAGGGGAGGAGGGGACTGAAACCAATAATCAACAATTTAATAAGTAAGGGAATAATGGAACCATGTGTGTCCCGACATAATACCCTAATACTAGCCATAAGGAAGACTGACGGGAGTTATAGACTGGTGCAGGACCTGAGAGCAATAAATGAAAGGACTAAAACTCGGTTTCCCGTGGTAGACAATCCCTACACGCTTCTGAACAGGGTCTCCCCAGAGGACACTTGGTACAGTGTAATTGACTTAAAAGATGCCTTTTGGACCTGCCCTTTAGCCGAAGGCAGTCGCGACTTTTTTGCATTTCAATGGGAAGACCCTGAGACAAATCGTAAGCAGCAGTTACATGGGCCTCCCTGCCTCAGGGCTTTGTAGACTCTCCCAACTTATTTGGGCAAGCTTTAGAACAATTACTGGGTCAGTTTTCCCCTAGAAAGGGACAAAAATTTTGCAATATGTAGACAACTTATTGGTTGCAGGAGAAACAGAGGAAGATGTAAGAGAATGTACCATTCAGTTGTTGAACTTTTTAGGAGAAAAGGGTTTAAAGGTGTCAAAGCAGAAATTACAGTTCACAGAGCCTGAAGTTAAATATCTCGGGCACTGGATTATTAAGGGAAAGAAGAAGTTAGACCCAGAAAGGGTATCTGGTATACTGGAGTTACCTCCCCCAAAAACAAAAAGGCAGGTGCGCCAAATGTTAGGACTTCTGGGAATTTGCAGGCAATGGATAGAAGGATATAGTGAAAAGGTAAAATTCCTATATGAGAAATTAATGGAAAAGGTAAAGTGGACTGAACATGATGATAAGGGTTTACAACAATTAAAGGAAGCTTTAATAGCAGCCCCTGTCTTGAGGCTACCCGATGTAAATAAGAAATTCCAACTATTCATCGACGTAAGCAACCATACACCACATGGGGTTCTCACACAGGATTGGGCAGGAGATAAGAAACCTGTAGGTTATCTTTCTAAATTATTAGACCCCGTAAGCCGGGGCTGGCACACCTGTTTGCAAGCCATAGTGGCAGTTGCACTGTTGGTAGAAGAAGCCAGAAAGATCACTTTTGGAGCTCCCCTAGTGATATACACTCCACACAATGTCAGAACTATTTTGCAGCAGAAAGCAGAGAAATGGCGCACAGATGCTAGACTTTTGAAATACGAAGCCATTCTCATTCATGCCCCTGAATTGGAGTTAAGAACAACAAAAGCTAATAATCCGGCAGAATTTCTTTTTGGAGAAGCCTCAGGGAAGCCCACCCATAATTGCTCGGACTTAATAGAATTGCAAACAAAAGTAAGGGCAGATCTTGAAGATGAGGAGCTAGAAGAAGGAGAGAAGTGGTTTGTAGATGGCTCAGCTAGAGTTGTAGAAGGAAAAAGAAAGTCAGGCTATGCTATTATAAATGGGAAAACAGGGGAGGTGATAAAATCAGGGCCATTAAGTGCATCTTGGTCAGCCCAGGCTTGTGAATTGTATGCAGTCTTGCAGGCTTTAAGGGAACTGCGACTATTTTTGCTGACTCTAAATATGCTTTTGGGGTGGTGCACACTTTTGGAAAAATATGGGAGGAAAGAGGATTAATAAAGACTTGAGGAAAAAAATCTAGTGCATGAGGATCTGATAAGGCAGATCTTGAAAGCAATAAGGGAGCCAAGGGCCATTGCAGTGGTTTATGTGAAAGGACATCAAACAGGACTGCAGTTTAGAATCAGGGGAAACAATTTAGCCGATCAGGAGGCAAGACGAGCAGCTCTTCTCACACTAAGCACCCCTGAGGATCCCCAGGGGGAGCACCAGGATTTTCCCCCACAGCCCACCGAAAAGGAGATTGAGGACTTCAATAACATACGAGGAACACTAGAGGGAGGGAAATGGAAATTACCTGATGGTCGGGAATTAATTCCAAAAGCCTATGTCCGAAAAATATTTAGGAGGCTCCACTCTCAGACTCACTGGGGAACTCAAGCATTAGCGGAGCAATTCCTAAAATTCTTTGGATGTAAAGGTATCTTTGAAATGGAAAAACAGGAAGTCCAAGGCTGTATGACATGCCAGAAAATAAATAAATCTAGATGCAGGTGAGTCACACCAGGGGGACGTCCTTTAGCATACCGCCCCTTCAGGAGGGTTCAAGTAGATTTCACTGAATTACCAAAAATTGGAAGGCATAAATATTTATTAGTAATAGTATATCAATTAACCCACTGGGTGGAGGCATTCCCAAGCCCCCGAGCTACAGCACAGGCAGTAGCAAGGAGGTTTTTAGAAGAAATCATACCTAGATATGGGATCCCGGACTCTGTTGACTCTGACCAGGGAACACACTTCACTTCAAAAATTATAAAACACCTAGCAGACACATTGGAAATTAGATGGGAATATCACACACCCTGGCACCCCCAGAGCTCGGGACAGGTGGAACAAATGAATCAAACATTAAAAGCTCAGATATCCAAGCTTATGCTAGAAACTAAAATGTCGTGGGTAAGATTGTAATAGACTATGAACACGAAGAAAAGTTCCAATAGGAATTTATTACATTGCAGCAAGCAAGGCAAAGGCAAATACAGCGCTGGATGACAGGGGGAGTCTCGCTCCACCAACTGCCGTGAATTGGCAGGTTTCTCAGTCTCGCTTTTATCTTGCTTCTTTCCTCCGATGATGTATGTGTGACGTGTTGCTGGGAGGGTCTCTTTCTGTCCCTCGGTGGTCGCAGATATGAAGGCTCTAGTTGTCCTCTTCCTTATATGGTAACTAAGCTGGAATTCCTGAAACTTAAAGCTGATTAAGCAAGTAGAGAGAGAGAAAAGAAATTGGGCAAGGGTATGTTTGCCTCTAAGCTTAGATAGTAACATAGTAACTTCCTGTTATCTTGAGTTATTTGATCTCCAGTGAACAAAAAATAGTTAATGTTTATCACAATTCCCCCATTTCTCTTGTTCTTACTTATTTTTGTTCACTGTATCTTTGCAGTTCTTGTCTAGCTAACTCTAAAGTTCCTACATTTTCTTCTTCAGGTATCTGATCATACTTAGTCCTAAGAAGCATAAGATGTGCCGCTTCCAGCCGGCTTTTCACTATAGTAATCAGTTTATTAAATATACATGGTCCAAAGCCTGCTTGCAAATATTTATCATGCCCTCCCCCGGGTGTCCAGTCAGAGGCGATTGTTTCACAGCCCTAATATCCACAAAAATATTCCTCCAGGATAATTACAATATCCTTTACTGTGATTTGAGCTTGGGCACATATAAAATCCCGTTAGGTTCAGTACTTTTCCACAATGATCTACGTTGGTCAGATCACACAATCCTACCCTGAAACTGGGTGCTCCTACAGTAGTTACAGTTTGCAAAATCTCATTGTCATCCCATCGCCATAGTGACCATTTAAAGGGTTGGTGTGGTAGATTGTCTAAGGCATTAATCCCTCTTAAGTATAACATCAGCAAAAGAAAAGTAATCGGCTGGGTCATGTGGTGAGCATCATTGGGGGCATAGGAATGGGAGTATATCTGAGGATTGTTCCATTTCATAGACTGCAACCTGTCTCTCTGCCCAGGGTCCTTGCTCTTAGTCCCATTTCTGAGGCAATTCCTCAAATATTGTTTTGTTGTCCCACCCTGGGGTTTCTTTCCTCCACAGCTTTTTACCCCTCTGCCTTTCCCGTCGACTCGGTTGCCTCGAGCCACGGGGGGTACCATCTTCTCGGCAGCAGGGATATTCTTCAGGAGGTCCCCGGGGGCGACTCTGTTGCCTCTTGACATAGGAACCCCAGTTCCGATACTTAACTGGGGGTGTTATCACACCGGATTCCCTTTAGGCGTGTGCGGCAGGTGCAGTCAACAATTTCAGCTATGAACGGGATGGGTTCATTAGGGTGATAACAATAATATTTTGGTTCAATCCCTAATGCAAAAATCCTCCACCACTCTTCTGATTCTTCTACTAATCCCTCATATTTAACTTTATATTCTAGAATCCAATCAGTTATGTTCCGCTGCAGTACCCAACAGGGGCTGCAAATTCCTCTAGGAGGGGTTCCTTGCCTACAATGACTCCACCACCTGTCCCTGCAGATTTTACAAATATAACAAACAAAAGGATAACAATTGCACTCTGTGTCTCTACACTTTAACATCAGAGTTACAAATCAATCCTTCCTCCGTGTAGTGTGGTTCTGGTGCATATTCTACACGGTGTCCATTCATTGATGATCTCTCCTCTGGATCTGTAACTTCAGGTCTCCGGGATTGCTTGTCACTTGCCACTCAGGAGTCGGTTTGCTCACTGGCCCTTTAATTCTGCTAGCATGGGTCCATCCCTTCTCTGCTGTTCTGACTGCAGTATCTGTAGTAAGCAATACCAGGTAAGGGCCCTCCCATTGTGGGGTCAGGGATGCTTCTTTCCAGGACTTTACCATTACCCAATCTCCTGGTTGCACCTGGTGCAGTTTTAAATCCAGTGGGGGTCTTGATCACTGTTTGTGCTGTTGCCCTTGCTGTAGGGAATGCCTCTACATAATGGGTTAGGTGATCCACTATTACCAATAGATATTTATACCTCCCAGTTTTGGGTAATTCAGTAAAGTCTAGTTGGATGTTGGCGAATGGCCGGTATGCTGTAGGTCGTCCCCCCATTAAGGATTTTCTTAAATTGGCCCTATTTACCTTTAGCCAGGTAACGCACCCCCTCACTACCTGCTTTGCCAAGTCATCTGCCCCAATACACATATGTTTGGTGGCGAATTGATCTACCAATGCTTGTGCCCCCCAATGTGTTTTGCTATGTATTCTCCTCATAATATCCATAGCTATGGATTTAGGCAGTACAGTTCTATTATCCTCTGGAAGTTGCCATTCCCCTTCTGGGTCTTCTCTCAACCCCATTCTTTTCATCTTTTCTTTTTCCTGCATAGTAAAACTATAAATCTTTTGCAAATTCCTTCTGCTAGTCTCACGGTCTTTTCTTTCAGCTGTCGGATCTTTCTGGGGGGTAGATTGTGACGTCTGCAAAGCAGCTTTTCTTGCTTTCTGATCTGCTGATTATTTCCCCTGCTTTTAAAATCCAATCCCTTTTGATGCCCTTTCAGGTGAACAACAGCAATTTTCCTAGGTCCACTCAAGGCCTTCAGCAGTTTTCTGATTAGATCCTGGTGAACCAGGTTTTTTCCCTGGGATTTTATCAACCCCCGTTCTTCCCATATTTTCCCAAAAGTGTGTATAATCCCATAAGCATATTTTGAGTCAGTATAGATGGTACCTGATTTGTTTTTCAACAACTGCAATGCCCGTAGCACCGCATAAAGTTCGCAAGCCTGTGCCGACCAAGATCCACTTAGAGGGCCTGATTCTATAACTGCAAGTCCTTCTCCCCCAACTATTGCATAGCCAGAAACCCTTTTTCCATTTATCACTCGCGATGAGCCATCTACAAACAACCTTCTTCTAATTCTTCTTCATCCAGATCTGGTCTTTTTTTGGTTTGTTCTTCTATGGTAGATAAGCACTCATGTGCCAATCTATCCTCACTTGGCCTTCCATATAATTGGGCTGGATTTTGTAAGGCTGTTACCTCCAGGGTTAATTTTGGGGAGTCTAATAGGATTCCCTCATACTTCAAGAGTTGGGCATCCGTTATCCATTTTTCTGCCTTTTGTTGCAAAATTCCCCAGATATTATGAGGGGATAATACTCTCAGTTCCCCGTTGAAAGTGATTTTATTAGCTTCTTCCACCAGCAGGGCGCAGGCCACTATAGCCTGTAAACATGTAGGCCACCCCCTGCTGACAGGGTCTAACAGCTTAGATAAGTACCCATTCTTTCCCTCTGGGGAGATGGGATACTGTTTAACCCTTATCGGTGTCTCTGGATCTTTAATGGTTACCGAGAAGGGGGTTATATTCAACCTTCCTACACTATCAGGAGTGTGCCATACTTCTGAGTTAATTTTTTCCTCATCCTCTACCCTCAAGGGACAGAGTTTTATTTTGATTTCCTCATTTACTACTTCTATATTAATGCCCATTTCTATACTTAAGTCTCTCCCTAACAAATTATAATCTGCTTCTGGTACTAGCAGAAGTTCCCTATTCCCATTTTGGACCTCGATTCCACCAGTACATTCTTAATAACAGGGACTTCAAAGGGCTCCCCCTTTGCCCCTACCACTTGAGCAGTTTCCTTTGATACCTTACATCCCTTAGCCGCTTCCTGCCGTTTCTCCGAAAATGTCCTTTATTTCCACAGTAGAAGCATACACCTCCATCCTTTTTCTCTACCCGGGGAACCCCTCCCCCATTTCTCTGGGCCACTTGACTTGTTTTTGGAGGGGCATCAATTCTCCTAGTTTCCCTTACTGCTGCCACCAACATTCTTACTTGTCTCTTGTGACTCTCTTCATCTCTTCTCACATATACCTTCTGTGCTTCCCTCAATAGCTCATCCAGGTCTCTATCTTGCCAATTATCTAATTTTTTTAACTTCTTTCTGATATCTTCCCATGATTTAGCCACGAATTGTGTTTTTAGTAGTGCTTGCCCTAACGGTGTCTCAGGATCTAAGCCCGAGTACATCTGCAGGTTTTTTCTCAAGCGTTCTAGCCGTAGGTGTCTCTTCCTTTTTCTGTCTCTCATTAAATGCTTTGTTGATGTTCTGCCCTCTAGGCACTGCTTCCCGGATCCCCTGTACTATTATCTCCCTCAGATCCTGCATATTGGTGCTGATGATTCCAATTGGGATCCTGCAAAGGCTACTTGGTGTCTGCTAAAGGTCCTTGTGCATGTTGTGCATCCCATATCCGCATCCCCGCTCGTCTAATCATATTTCTTTCCTCGGCCGTGAAGAGAATATTCAATATGGCTTGCAACTCGCCCCAAGTATAAATACTGGGTCCCAAAAATTGGTCCAGTATCTCGGCCACCCCTAAAGGATCTTCTAGGAGGCTCCCCATCTCCCTCTTAAATTCCCGAACATCCCCAGAACTCAAAGGTACTGAAACAAACCCTATCGCTGGGTGAGGTCCCTGGCCCCCCCCCACAGGCATTTCTCTTAGGGGATATAGGTTGTGCTGTCTAGCCCGACCTCGGGTCATGGGTCCCTGCGGTCCCTGCACTTCCTCGGGGGGCTCGGGATTATTCCCTGCTCCCTGAGGCTCCATTGGAGGTGCATCCGGAATCTGGGGGTTCTGAGGGGGTATGTAAGGAGGTGGGATTAGTAAGGCTTCTTCCTCTTTACTCCTGTCTTTCTTTCATCCTCCCTCTTTGAGGGGAAACAGGAGCACTTCACTCCCAGGTCTTGTAACCCATACATTAGCATATTCACTTTCTTCCTGACTAAAAGGAATTTTAGTGTTTACCCACAAGTTGAGTGTTTGCCTTACCCAATCTTCTGATGATCCAAAAATAGGCCAAAAAACATATTCCGGGAAATCTCCTTTCCACCCCATACTACCACACAATAATGGATCATTTTAGCTTTATCTTTACCCCCTGTGTTAGGGTAATGTTTCCAATTGTCTAATATGAACCCCAGTGGGCTATCTCTAGGCACTGGGGGGAGTTTTATGGGAGTAGAGGGCCTGCTCTTCCCCTGTCCCATATTCTGGAGTGCCCTCACACAAGCGTGGTGCAGAAATCACTCGCTTCCCCTTGTTCATGGCTCACGTCCTCTCGGGCAATGAGAACCGCACTACTGAGGGTCCACAATCACCTGGAGAATCCGAGCTGCCGGTTCTCCTCTCAGACACACACACACTTTCAGCACTCCAGGGATACCCGACCCAGACCGAACGGAATCTTCCACACAGATACTCACGCGTCTTGCGTCTTCGTCTGGACCTTCGTGCACAAAGTTTATAGGGTCTGCCGGCTTCCTTTGCCTAATGCTTTGAATTTAGGTTCGTCGGTCCAACCGAGACAGGAATCGGGTCTACCAGGGCCGCCGACTGACCGGTGGGGCGCCCCCCAGGCAGAACCAAAAGTCCTATCTTGCAGGTGGATCCGAGTCACGGCACCAAATTGTAATAGATTATAAACACGAAGAAAAGTTCCAATAGGCATTTATTACATTGCAGCAAACAAGGCAAAGGCAAATACAGCGCTGGATGACAGGGGGAGTCTCGCTCCACCAACTGCCGTGAATTGGCAGGTTTCTCAGTCTCGCTTTTATCTTGCTTCTTTCCTCCGATGATGTATGTGTGACGTGTTGCTGGGAGGGTCTCTTTCTGTCCCTCGGTGGTCGCAGATATGAAGGCTCTAGTTGTCCTCTTCCTTATATGGTAACTAAGCTGGAATTCCTGAAACTTAAAGCTGATTAAGCAAGTAGAGAGAGAGAAAAGAAATTGGGCAAGGGTATGTTTGCCTCTAAGCTTAGATAGTAACATAGTAACTTCCTGTTATCTTGAGTTATTTGATCTCCAGTGAACAAAAAATAGTTAATGTTTATCACAAGATGCCTACCTTTAGCACTCCTGAATGTTAGGACCCAACCCCATTCAGAGTCTGGTTTATCCCCTTTTGAAATATTATATGGAATGACATATGAACATGGAATGCCAGTAAGCCACCCTCGGGTGGAAGACTGCCAGATCCAATCTTATCTTGTTTTAATAAATAAAAATTTACAGGAGCTCCAAAAACATGGACTGATAGCACAAAGCACGCCTCTGGGATTCGCCATCCATAGAATCCAGCCCAGGGACAAAGTGCTGATCAAAGCGTGGAAAGAGACGCCATTATCGCCTCGTTGGGAGGGACCTTTTCTTGTTCTCCTCACCACAGACCCAGCTGTAAGGACTGCTGAAAAAGGCTGGACTCATTCATCCCGAGTGAAAAGAATTAAAGAGTGAGATAGCTCTCCGCAGTGGAAAGTCACCTCAGCTCCAGGAGACTTAAAGCTGAAGATTCATCGAACCCCCCAATGACCAACAGATACCGGCTAAGTTGTAACCAAGCAGGGTGTCCCTTCTACCTTTTTGCTCATTTTAAGTGCGGGTATTGTGAGGAGATTTGGGTAACCCATTGTTATCATGGAATTAAGCCTTGGAGTTTGTGTGAAAATTGCCTAGAACAGGAAAGAAAACTCACTGACCTTTATCTATATATTGCTACCGAAGCAGGCTTCTTTGAATTAGATTCCTTTGAGTGGTTCCATTATTTCACAAATGGGATAAGGGGAAAATTGAACAAAAAGGCCGAACCACTAGCAATCGAGTGTAGAAGGACAGTAAAGGTGCCCTGTAATTCGGACCTGGTAAGACTGGCCAAGTGGGAACAGTACAAAAGGCGGTATGCTCAGAGAAGCACACACGGGAGCCCGGAAGAATATCCTTGCTGCCAAGAAGATGGTTTCCCCCCCGCCGGTGGTGGCAAACCAATGGGCGTAGGGAAAGGCAGAGGGATACACCCATGGGTAACCCTGGTGATCCTGAGTCAAGCCATGTACCTCACGAGTGGCCTCCCCACTCCTCAGGAGAAACTGGGGAAAGAAACTGACCCGCAAGAAACTCAGTGGAAACCTGCCTGGAGCCAGAACCTAGACCTAAGGGCATACCTTAACTGTTCCAAATAGGGAGGGGGGAAGACCAACGACTATACTAGTGGGTCCCAAATTAATAACCAAAAAGAGAAAGCCTATCACCCGGTGGCAATATCTAGGAAAAGGAGGGAGCTCAGCAAAATGTCCATAATTCCTGTGTGTATAAATTGTAATAAAACTATCTGGATCGGGGGAAAGCAGGAATCTATTTTTGTGGGGTATTTGAAAGTAAACAAATTATGCTATGATAAAAGCAAATTAGAAATATGTACCCTAAATGGCAAAACATATTGGGTGGGACAGAAAGAGAAACTTCAAGCCCCTTCCCTAAACCATGGACCTATCTTGCTAGATCTGCTAAATGATAACGATGATAGAGTCTGTCTGAAACTAGATAAAGTATTCTGTTTTTCTAGAGATGAGGAAGGACTGGACCCTGAAAATAAAATAAAGAAGGTGGCTTTGGAACTGAGAAAGCAAGAATTAGAAGCCAAACGAAAAAGGATGGAAAAGGAAAGAATGAGAATGCTCAGTGAACAATATGAGCAGTTAGAAAAACAATCTAATGATTGGAGCCTATCTACTACTAACAAAAATCTCTTCCTGGATTTAGTGCAGGAAATAGCCACAGAACTAGGACTAACTAACTGCTGGATTTGTAGGAGGTTGAAATCAGCTGAGAGATGGCTCTGGAAAGGGGAAAGCTTAGCCCCTGAACAGATCCTGAAATGGGATAACAAGGTTTTGAAAACAATGACCCGACCCGAAGGATGGACCTTAGATGAGAGGATAATAGACTATTTGCATTAGTAGGGAAGGGAATGCTTTCATTGAAGGTTACACCCCATGTCTGTCCACACTAACTGTAAACTCAAACAATAAAACCAAGGTGTGGCAACCCAAACCCCTAAATGGATACTGGGGCAGGGAACAGAAAAAGGAGTGTAACTGGATAGAAGAAAATGAATTGTGTTGGTATGATCTCACTAATGTTAATCCTTATAATGCTCTAACAGACCTCAAGGAGTTTTGGGAAAAACCAGAGAACGTAGATATAAGGTGGAGAGCTCCAAGTGGTATTTATTGGATCTGCGGGAAGAAAGCGTATAGTGAATTACCCTGGAAGTGGAAGGGCTCTTGCACCTTAGGAATGATCCGACCCTCTTTCTTCATGTTACCGAGGTCAGGCAGCAGCCTACTAGGAGCTCCCTTATACGAGACCCTCAATCGTGAAAAGAGAGAGGTAAAAAGAGAACTCCCACAGGTAGGAGGGAACCAGAAATGGGGAAATGAAGAATGGCCCGCCGAACGTATCATAGAATACTATGGCCCCGCCACATGGGCTCAAGACGGGAGTTGGGGATATAGAACTCCAGTGTACCTGCCAAACCGATTAATTCGGTTGCAAGCCGGGGTAGAAATAGTTTCTAATCACACCTCAGATGCCTTAGAACTTCTGGCTCGACCGCACTCCCAAATGAGGGCATTTGTTTACTAGAACAGAATTGCCTTAGATTACTTACTAGCAGAAGAAGGAGGTCTATGTGAGAAATTTAATGACTCTGAATGTTGCATAGAGATCAATGACTATGGAGAAACGATTAGAGGCTTGGCTGCAGAAATCAAAAAGGTCGCGCATGTCCCTGTGCAGAAATGGAACTCAATACTTCAAGCTTCTTGGTGGGATCAATTGTTTGGGACAGGAGAATGGTGGAAGAAAGTGGGGTTTTTCATCCTATGCTCGGTGGCTGGATTGATCTTTTTACCATGTCTAATACCCTGTTTCATCAGATTAATCCACACAGTGGTCCAAGGGATGCAGATTGCAGCATTACCTATGGATCCCGAGCTAGCCTCAAGTGCAGTGAATAAAAATAATGCAGTCTCAAAAATTATGAAATTAAATGAAAAGTAGAGCCGTGGAAATACTTGAAGAATTTGAGGCTCGAATACAAGGAGAAAAGGTAGAAAGACTTTATTGGGAGAAATCTGAAAGAATGCTATGTGAATAATAGACAAGGAGAATCTTTGGTTAAGAGGCTTTTTTTCTGGATGGGAAAAAAAGGCAATAACTGGAACACAAATTAAATAGGTGAAGATAGAAGGGGGGGGACTGTGATAAATGTCCTAAAGTTAATTCGTGTTTGAATATGTATTGTAATACAGCCATATAAAATATAAGTTGTATCTACCTGCATATGTTCTAAGAAAACTGAGATAAAAACTGTGATATATGTTTTTGAAGTTTATTCATATAGGTTTTGTATCTGCCCAAATATGCTGAAACAGAAGCAATTGGGGGGGGCGGGGGGGGCGGGTACTGTGTCTCCCTGATGGCAGCACAGTACCAGAAAAGGGACACAAGGACTATGACATCGAAATGCCTCTGCCGGGAAACTCTGAAAAGAACACAAAAACCACGGAAGAAGCAGATGAACAGCTCAAGAACAGATTGATCACATCAGATTTATATCTCACCCGTCTCCTCCGGACA
>JAIXNV010000963.1:0-15702 GCA_020917445.1 Riparia riparia
AGGGAGCAATTTGATTTTTATTTATGCCTCAGCATGTGTTATACCTGAGTATCCTTAGACGGAGTGTACACGTGTTGGGAGCCCCGTCCCGGGGAGGCTTTGCCTGGCAGCCCATCAGGGCAGAGAAAGCTTCCACGATCGGGCTGCGAGCGACCCCCACTTGCTGGTGGGGCAAATGCCCGGACGCCCAGGAAAAAAATGCCTGGGAAATCGGGCTGTGAGAGAGCCTTAGCACAGAACAGCAATTAGCCGCCACACCCCCAATGCCATTTTGCTTTGGGTTTCCTGCAGGGATCGGGAGCCCGCCCGGAAGGTCAGCTTGGCCCTCCTTCCCCTTGGCTCGCCTTTCTCTCCCTGCGCTCCCGCTTCCCCGTCCGCACCTGTCCCGCCGCGCTCCGCCGCTTCCCCGAGGCAGCTCGGGGCACATGGCAGTGTGCATGCTAAGCATGGCACCACAAAGTATGGGATTGGGATACCCTTTAGGTCATGTGGGGTCAGCTGCATCCCCTCACAATTCCTTGTGCAGCTTCCTTCCCTCAGCCTCCTCACTGGTGGGGTAGGTGAGGAGCAGCAAAGGCCTTGGCTCTGTGCAAGCACTGCTCAGCAGTAACAAAAATACTCCTCTGTTATCAAACCTCTGCTCATCACAAGTCCAAAACCCAGCCCCAAACCCATGCTACTCTGAAGAAAGTAATGCCAAAACCAGCACACTGTCTTCTCATTCTTAGATGCCAGCACAAATGCTGACAGCATTTTGCAGATAACCTGAAGCTTTTTTACAGGGGTGTCTCACCCAGTCTGAAGTGCTGTCCAACTCTGTCGCCTCTGTATGGATACGCCTCTGGTTCAAGGTGGGCTCCAAAGCTTGCCTGCTGCCCACACAGCACCCACCCCGCAGAACAGGTGGCAAAGGCAGGGTCTTTCTCTGCCAAGGAGAAGGGCCATGAGGAGCTGATGCTGCATTACCCAGGATCTGGCATCAGGCACAAAAGGTGGCTGGTGCCCAAAGGAATATCTGGGGAACTAGGTTTTGATTATGGGATGCTCAGCCAGTGTCTTATTTGTTCTTTCCCTTGTGCCAGATAGGGAATCCCTGTGGGGAGCAGACACTGGAACCAGTGTTTCTACCTGGGCCTAGGGAGCAGATATACAAAATTGCCATCTTCAGGATGACCTCCTGACTCTGTGCAGTAGCCACAGAGACCAGTGGAGCAGCAGCCACCCTCCTTCTCTTCCTCAGATTTCCCATTCTCTTGCCTCAGTTTTCTTCATTACCCTGTCCCTTTCTCCTTCCTCCTTAGTGTCTGCAAGACACTGATCCATATGGCATTAATGGAATATCATTGACCTGCAGCACTACAGAATGCTGGTGCTTTCTTACAAACTTGCCATTTTCTATTTTTATGGTCTCTGAAGTACAGGCACCTCAGACCAAGCTGAGGGGCTGACCTGCTGCTATGTACTGATCTTGGCTGCTGTATCCCTGCACAGGTATTATTCTACTGGTGCTTCAGAGATGGCTTGGATTCCAGGATGTGTCTCTTCAGACTGTGGGCCCATTACAGATTTGTACAATATCATACCTAAAAGGGTAGAAGTAAACTTGCATTTTCAATTTTCAGATCTGTATATGCAAATGAGGGTGCCTTTGAAACTTGAAGAAGAGAATGGGGGTTTGCTCTGTTTCTATAATTCAAATTCTCTTCTTGCCCCACCCTCATCTATTTTTTCTCCTGCTTTCACAAGTGCTGCAAGAAATGAGATAACTTGCCTCTAAAACACAAGAAATACGATGTGGCACAGCACGAATGTGCTTGTGCTCTCCTTCCACCACACTGTAACTTCAGCTTGTTCACAGGGCTTTTTAAGCAGGAGAATATTGATAGTTTGTATCATATTAAAAATAAGGACTCTCCATGTTTTCCTCACTCATTATAGGTTTCATTTTTCTTATTTAGTGGCTGGATAAGCAAATACTCACTGTGTTTATTTCATGTGGTTGCTTTCTGCTCAATGATTATATTATCTCTTTATGTAATACTATACCATGTAAATTTGGATGGAGGGGGTGTAGATTTTTACGTTACAGGCTGATTGCAAACCTCAGCATTTAACAGCTGTTTTGCTGGCAGCCAATTTAATCACATGTCCGTGGTAAAGTAAAGCATATATGATTATATTTGTAAACTGCCTTTTTGTGAATATAAAGATAAGTTGTTTTAGCTCAGAATTTTTTAAAAAGTCTTAAAACTGTGGAATCCAGCTGGACACCTAACTTTCCAAACTCCACAAATGCTAAAATTAAATAAGTTAAATAAATAAATTAAATAAATTAAATACATAAAAATCCACCTTTAAATCTCTCACACCACCAAGTTTCATCTTAAAAAGCTTCTCAAATATCTAAAGCTCAAAGCATGTAGATTGTACCTTTGTAACCCAATAACTTTGGGAGTTTTGCAGCAGTTTTTAACTTTTAAACTCTGAAACATAAGGCATTGTTACAGATTTTGACATTTTTTATATTCTCTAGTGAAAGTTGCTTATATAACTTAATGTACAGTTCATGCCTTACAGCCATCAGCCTGACTCTGAGAACTTGCCATGGTTACAGAACATGCTGGGTCCCAAAACCAGGCTCTTCCATATTGCCTGTTTAGATGTCTGAAGTATATTTAATTAAAAAAAAAAAAAAAAATTAAATGGGCATGTGACTGCTTACCTCTCTCTTGCAGAGAGGTGCAGTTTGAGTTGCAGGACCTCATAATTTGTTGCAATTTATTTCTTTCATGACCTGACCATTTATAGGCAAGTACAAAAAGGGCTTATTTTTATTTTTTTTTTCTCTTTTCTTTCTCCAGCTGCAACATAATTATGTGGCATACAACAAAAGCAGCATTTCTACTGCATACAAGGAGCGGAGGGAGGAGGGAGCCCCAGAAGCCTTCCTGTGCACAGGACTCAGCTGTTACAGAAGCAAGACAGGATATGAATTACCTTTGTTATTCTCTCCCTTATGGTCTCTACTCCACCTGGCTCATCCTCTTTATAAAAAGCTGCTGTTACAGTAGGATGTCACTTCAGTCCCTGTTCACCAGTGCTGGCTGCTTTTTTTTCTCAGATGTAAGGACAGATAGACAGTTTGGGGGTAACTGGCTAAAGCTTATAGTAAAACCACTGTGCCTTTTTTTTTTTTTTTTTTTTTTTTTTTTTTCTGTACAGATTTCCAGGTAAATTTTTTCAGTGCAGGATTCTGCTATTGTTCTACACCAGTTCCTGCAGTCCTGGGTTGGAATGCTTTTTCTGACTTCATTCCACCAGGGAAAGCATGTGTTGTCTTAGTAGTGTTCACACCTGCCATGCATCTCTTTTTCCAAGGTTCCCTGTTTCTACACTCAGTGCTCTGAATACATTGCAATGAAGGACCAGAAACTGCCCAGGATCACAAAGCAACATCTTTGTAAGATCTGAAATGCCTACCAAATGGTATTACAGGGATTCTTCTAAGTACTGTCCTGCTAGCATCCTTCTCTGAGGAGGATAGAGTCACTGCTGGTTTTATTGCTCTTCTTTTTTAACATTAGGTTTAGTCATTGTGTGGACAGGCTGGAAGCTTAGATATTGTGACCTAAGAGGACAATATGCATGAAATCCTTGGAAGGTTAAAAGTTCTGTATATGTGGTTTTATCTACTAGTGAGTGTGGAAGGTTTTCAATGCTGTCCTCGCCTATCTGTGAAAGCCTGTGATATAAATTCTTCCCTTTATCGGGATTGTTGGTTTTGCTTTTTCCTGCTCACCTTCCTGCTTTTGTACATGGCTGCTGCTCCCAATGCAGCTTGCATCTGCTTTATACAATCCCTGCTCTCTTACAGCTCAAAACTGCCTTCAGTTTTGAGCAAAGTCGCGAGCAAAGCACATCCTAGCCACAGAGCAATATCGCTGCTTGGAGTCTTTAACAACCTTGGTTTCTCCCTTTGCTTAACAGCTTGTTTGAAGCCCTCTTTGACCCAGTTTTCACATAGCTTGAGAACTCATTGCTTGCTTTACTTTGTGTCTGCAATGTAGCTCACTCTGTTCAGTGATTTCCACTTGACCTTTCCAGTTTAACCTGTTTCTTTGCCATTAGCTAACCAAAGGGCAGGCGTTGAATATGTTTAAGGTTGCTAATGTGGGCACTGTTTGGCCAGTGGATCCCTGCAGGAGCATGGGGAATGACGGGAGGATATACAGCTTGCTGGTAGAAGACAGTGCATTTCAGAGCTTGAAGCCTTTGCATAGGAGAGCCCGTGCCAGGGAATATTAAATATCGGATCTTTGATCAATATTGTGCAGCACATAATCATGAGCAACGTAACTAGATATGATCTGGAAAGTCCAGCCTTTGCCGATGATTTAAAGCCATTTTTGCTGAATCGGACAGAACACTTCCTGCATGAATTCATCAGTTTTGCTCGTTGTCCTTTTAACTTAGAAGCTTATGATCAACATGCCAATTATGACTGTCCTGCACCATCATATGAGGAAGGAAGCCACTCAGACTCCTCAATTATTACAATATCTCCAGATGTGGCGTACCCGCAAGGGCCAGAGAGTAGTTTGTCTGTACCTGGTCTTGGTCAGGCCCCCTGGGATGATGAAACTCCAGGACCTTCCTATTCCGTTTCAGAAGAGGTTCGTGCAACCATAGCTTCTCCTCTGGAGTCATCAGAAAGTTCTGATGAGGACTCTGTGTCAAGGAGTCGAAGAACTAAACTGCAAACTGAGTTACAGGCTAATGCTGACTCAAATGACAGTGGCTCTTCCTCAGACAATTGTGTCATTGTCGGGTATGTTAAGCCATTAGCCGAGAGGACACCGGAAGTGGTTGAGCTGTCCTCTAACTCTGAGGAGTCCATCAAGGAAGAGAAAAGGGAAGATGTCAAGAAACAGCAACCGGTCCAGTGTCACAGCTGGAGTGACAGTGAACCGAGCAGGAGCTTCTCACCCCACTCCCCTACATATAGGGAGGATATAGGAAGTTGTAGAAGCTATTTATCTCCTGCAGTTGAGAAGAAGGAATCAAAAGAGGATGAGAAGAACAAATGTAAAAGAAAAGATCTGCCTTCACAGGACTTGAGTTGGAGCCCCTCTCCAGGGAGTGACACAGTATGCTCCCCTTGGAATCACAGATTTTCTAAAAAGGGAAAGTCCAGAAGCCCACAGTCCTGTTCACGGGACAGTCGAGGCAGTCATGGCCATCGGTCTAGAAGGGAGCACCGTAGCAAAAGCCAGCCGAAAAGGAGACGATCAAGAAGCAGATACAGTAGCAAACATAGGAGCAAAAGAAGCAACAGAAGGTCAAGGGCACATGACACCAGAGCCTCTCTGAAAAGCCAGAGAGGCTCTTTAAGTGGTGAGAGCACTCCATCCAGAGAAGTGAGCAGATCACGTTCACGTAGCAAAGGGCACAGTAAAAGGAGATCAAGGAGCAGAGACAGTGATCGCTATTATGTAAGAGACAGTTATCAGACTAGACACCAGTGGGGTTCTGCTTTCTGTAGTCGAAAGGTATTTGGAGACAGCTATGAATCCTCCAGCAGAAGGAGAATCCGGTCTAACACTCTTTACTCAAGGCAATCTGCTAGTCCAGAATACAGGATACGATCATTTATTGAGAGGACAGATCTGCATAGCCAGAGGGGACTCCATGAGAGACACTATTACTGTTATGAAAGATGCAGGTCAAGGAGTCGGTCAAGCAACAGATCAAGGACTCCTTCTGGAGGGGCTGACAGAACAAAAAGTGAAAAGCCTGGTGGAAAAAGGAAGTACAAAACTCGCCACCTGGAGAATCCATTCATGGAGAGCACAAGTCTAGAAAGAGAAAATGACTCCAAGAAAACTTCCTCAAAATTTGGTGACTGCTGCAAAAATGAGGATAGCCTGTTAGACAATCATGCAAGCAGTGAGACAAAGCATAAGAAAAGGAAGAAGAAGATGAGGAGTCCAAGTGTTGAGATAATCTATGAAGGAAAAGCAACAGACACAAGGCATCTTAAAAAGAAAAAGAAAAAGCATAAGAAGAAACACCGGAAACATCACACGAGTAACTCAGTACATTCTTCTCCGGTGGTGATTACAATTGATAGTGATAGTAGCAAGGAGCCAGAAAGTACTGAATGGGACAGCAGTATTACATGGACAGGCACAACTCAGATAAATGAGAGGGAAAATGAGTCCCCATCTTCTTTTCTGAGGACAGGATGTGAGGAAACTGGAGGAGTAGACAAAAAATATGGTATCCCTGCCACAAGGGAAAACTTAGATGGTGGCATTAGAAATGCTGATATCAAACTTCAAGAAACAGCAGCTGATCAGAGTGTTACCATAGTGAATACCAGCAGTAACACCTCTCACACAGAAACTGTAAACAGTTATATTCAGGAAGCACCAGCAGCGCCTTCCAGGCCACTGTCTTCCCCCAGGACTTCCTTCCTAGAGTGTCCAGAGAGAGAGCCATTGATACTAAGACTGCCAAAGAGACTTGTCAATAGATCCTCGTGGTTTGATTTCCCAGAAGAAAAAATGTAGTAGACTTTCCTTGGAACACTTGTTAAAACTGTGAATTTAACACTTTTTTTCCTCGTGAGATCTAAAATGTCTGTTAGAGCTTCTTTCTGTTTAAAAGATGTCTAGGAAATGTATAAAACTTTTGAATGTGTATGCACTTTTAAGTCAAAGAAGATAGAATATTGCTAGTATGTAATTCTTAAAGTTTATTAGAGGATTATTTGGAAGTTTTAATTTCATAAAGCCATCCACAGAGTATTTCAAAGTTTTGTGTAAACCTAACAACAGAAAAGGAGCCCAAAACCAGAGCCAGGAAATGCATTTTTATGGGGATTGCTCTTCTTAGACAAGGGAAACATTGCTTAGTTCATAAAAAGTGATTCAGTTTGAATTCCAGCATCATTTCAATCTCTTTGGTTTAAGCTGATCTCTGCTGAAAAGTAGTTAGTGATTTCTACAGAAATTTTCAAAGGACTTTGAGCAATTTTAAGGTAAGCTATGTCAAAATCTGAATGAAGCAATAAGATTTTTTTTCATTTGTTTAAATATATTTACATATGTACTGTGTGTTTTGCAAATGGAGTTTTTTCTTTTGATTTTGGGCATCTCACATATCCAGGCCATTGGATATTTGTGCAGTCAGGAGTACCCCAGGTTGGAAGGATTGTCTGGAGATCAGCTGGTACAAGCCTTCATGAAAGCAGGAACTTTGATCAGATTGCATGGGATTGGTTCAGTTTGGAGTTGTCCCAAAAGCTGGGTGGCCGCTCTGTCCTACCCTTTCTAACATAGGAGTATTCCCTTGGGAAACTTTTTTTTTCCAGATTTCTTCTTTTTATTGCTCTTATTGGAGCCTGTGCATTCTGCCTTGTGTTCTACAGCTGTGCAGCCTTCAAGGTGTCTTTTCCTCTTCTTTCTACCCTATGGCTTCATACCTGAAAGACATCTGTCCTGTCTAGCCTTGGCAATAAAACACTTCTTCCTGACCCCCTTAAAATAACCAACATTCACCCAGCTCAGCACAGCCTAGATGTCCTGCTGCAGGTATGTGCAATGCACAGGGCTCTGGCAGGGTTTTGTTTTCCAGGTTTGTCCCTTCTTTGTATGTACAGCAGTAGCTCTGAGGGCTGAACAAGGAGGTTGTCTTTTCTGTCTCTCCTGCAGTACCTTCTTGAGTTTGATGGGTTCAGTCTTGGCTGGTTGTCTGCCAAATACTCACCAAGCTGCTCTGTCACTTCCCTTTCTCCACAGGATGGGGGAGAAAGATGGGAAAGCCGTGTTGAGATAAGGTAAAGGGAGAGTACTGTCACTAGCCAGATAGAACCGGGGACAATGAGTATCTTCTGTTGCCAATGAAAAATTGAGTAAGGGTATAAGAAACAAAGGCAAAACTAAAATGAATTTCCCTTCCAAACTTCACTCTTTTGGTACAGACTCTTCTATCTCCTCCTCCCCAGCTGTGCAGAAGGATGGGCAAGAGTATTGTGGTCAGTCCAGTTTTGCTGCTTCTTACTCCTTACACTCTTCCTCTCCTCTAACAGGGACCTTTTCTACAGGTGTGCAGTACTTCCGAAACAGATTGCTCCAGCTGCCAGGAAATGTGTTCCTGTGTGTGCTCCTAAGCAAAGGCTGCAACTCCTGACAGGAGCCTATTCCTGTCTGAGATCTCCATGGGCTGTAGCTTCCATCAGGGCATCTCTACCTGCTCCAGAGTGGAACTTTTCCGTGGGTCGCAGGTGGGTCTCTGCTCCACTGATTATCCAGGGGCTGAAGGGGGCAGTTTGTCTCACCATGGTCTTCATCACCTGGAAGTGCTCAGGCTGTGTAGAAGGGCTGCTCCTGCCCAGCCAATCGGCTGAGGCTGAGGGAGAACCAGGAGTGATGACAGTCACTCCACTCTTGCCCCTGGGAGCATCTCTGGGCTGCAGGGGTCAGCTTGGTCCCTACCTTGGGATTAGCTTTCAGGGAGCACCAATGTCTGAAGGAGCTAGGCACTGGGAGGCCTGGGGGCCACATTGTGTGAACCATAGTGGTGGTCTTGCTGTGGTCCCTTCTGGCTATTGGCTGCTAAAAGTTCCTTGGCATCTAGGAATGAATGTGGTGGCTCTCTGTGTTCTGTTAGCCCCAACAGCATAGTGACATTCTCCTGGAGGGCAGAGGCTCAGGGACTGGGTGTCCTTGGCAGATGGCTCAGGGATTGATGGTGCAAGTGCCTTTGACTGGACGCCTTGGATAGTTCACAGAGCTGCGGTATCCTTGGTATAAGTGAGACTTGTCCTGTACGTGGAGTGCTGGGATGGAGGATACAGGCCATTGAGGAGAGGGCAGGGCAAGATGGAACTGTTGCACTAAATAGGAGGGAGAGGTTTGATGGTACAGCCGTTACAGTTGAGCCCTGGGTGAGGATGAAAGGATAGAAAAAAAAGCAGATGTGGTGGGTGTCTTCTATCTGTTACTCAGCCAGCATGCCAATGCTGAGAAGTAAATTTGACAGGCCATTAGGAGAAATCTCTGAGCCTTTGTCCTTATGGCAGGTTTCAACTTTATAGATACCAGCTGGAAATGCAGTCCTGTTGTGGTGAGCAGATCTGTAGAAGTCCTAAAGTTTGTGGGAGATAACTTTGTATTATAAGTACTCAGAGAGACAACTAGGAAAGAAACCGTAGACTTGCTGGCTGGGAATGGAGAATGTCTGGTGGGAGATGACGTCGTCTTGGCCATAGTGATCAGGAAATGGTTCACCTTAAATTTTCTGTGCAATGAGAAAACTGCAGGTTACTTCTTTGAGAGAGCAAACATTGCACCACTCAGGAGTCCCCTGGGAATCTGCACTTGAGGGCTCAGGAGCTGCATTCTGCATGAGATCTGCAAACATGGGAAAATAGCAAAGCTGCCAGAAAACATTCTTAATGCTTCAGAGACATTTACAGTGTGGGAAACCTCATTTGGTTGTTTTTCATGACACTCATTACTAGGAATATGTCATTAAAACGTGAAGGGTGTCTAGGGCAGTGAGTAGAACTGAGGAAAACGTGCTACAGGCAGACATTGATTTCCAATGCTGCTTTGTGTAAACCAGCTCATCACTCCTGCTGCACCTACTGCAAAGTGTGAGTAAGCTACATGGTTTGGTGTGAGCCGCTACTATGAATTCTACTTGTGTAGAGAAGGCATTGTGATTTAACCCCAGCTGGCAGCTAACTACCATGCGGCTGCTGGCTCACAGCACCCTACCACAGTGGGATGGGGAGGAGAACTGGGGGGAAGGAGAAATGTGAAACTTGTTCGTTAACAGTTTAATAATTGAACTTGAGTAAAATATAATAGTACTAATAGTAATAAAAAGGAGAAAGAGAGAGAATCAAAGAAATCAGTACAATTGCTGATCACCTGCTAGCCAATGCCAAACCCTGATAGGCCCTCTTCTGGGTAACTCTCCCAGTTTATATACTGGGTTTGACAGTCTATTTTGTGGAACATCCCTTTGACCATTTCAGGTCTCCTGTTCGGGCCATGCTCCTCTCCACTTTTTTGTGCACTTCCTTGCTGGCAGAGCATTAGCCACTGAACAGTCCTTGACTCAGAGTAAGCACTCTTAGCAACAACCAAACCATCAGTGTGTTACCAGCATCTTTCTCATACTGAATCTGAAACACAGTGCTGTACCTGCTCCTAAAAATAATTAACTCAAATTCCAGCCAAAACCAGGACAAGGACTGAGCTGCATTAAACAGCTCAGAGTACAAAATTAGATTTATCAAACCTCTTCCAGAGTTCCCCTGGCATAATTTTGTAAGCTTAGACAAGACTTCAGTCAGCAGTGGTGTTGGATTTAGCAACCCTACATAACCTTATCCAGGGCTATCTGACTTTACCTGGATATTCTGCCTGTTTTCCAGGTGCCTTTTGAAAAAGTGACTAGCAGACCTGGAGTGTAAAAGCCTTGGACTCTCTTGATATGTTTCTTGAAGTTTAAGGTTAAGTTTTTATTCCCGGAGACAGGCTCATGGGAAAAACACAATCTTCTCAGGAGGTTAAACAAACTTTTACAGGCAGGCTTTAAAAAATAAGGGTACCTGGCAATTTTTAAAACATTCAGTTGACATAAAGCATTTCACAAGGCATTGACTTAGCAAACTCTAACTTTAAGTCACCCAGATTTCAAGAAGAGGAAGATAGAAAGGGAGAGAGTGTGTCATTGTGCAACTGCTTTTATCTGCTTTGGCCTGATGGGACCCTCCCCTCCACATGGAACTTCTGGTGTGCCAGTGGCTAATAACCACTCTGGAGCTGGACTAGTGGCTCCAGGGAGGTGGGATATGGACAAGTGCATCATCCCACTTTTTGCAGAGCTTGCCTTGCCATCCTGCCACACACACACTCTTTGTTGTTTTGCACAAGAAATTATTTTCTCCAGTCTCTCACACTGAGGTAACTTGAAATCTCAGGAGAGACATGACAGCAGATAAACGCACTAGAGTTATCTTGCTCTATGTGTATGCAGAGCCTGCTCGTGTAGGTCTGGGATCTTGTTTGCAATTTATTCTGTCAGAAATACATCATAACCCAGGGGCTCTGCATGGGGTTCCTCCTTTATTACCCACCTGCTGCACTTCAAATGAGTTTCTGAGGTTCATCACAGTGAAATGAAGTGAAACCACAGGGATGCAGCATGTTTCTGTCTCCAAACTGGACCAGAATCCAAACTGTGGCTGCAAAAAATGCTGCTGCTGCTGTCATGCATATCTATTTATTGGTAGATTAATCATCAGCAGTGTTACAGATGCTCAGTGCCTCAATTTTTGAGAAGTTTCAAGTGTCAAGTTTCCAGCAGACTGGAAATGTCTGCCAGTCAATAGGTTTCATGGCCTTTGCCATAGAGTGACAGAACACCTAGAAACATCCCAGGCCTAGCTAGGCAACCTGCTCATCTAGGTATGTGGTCAGTGGTCTCGAAAAGGGAGCTAAATTAACTGAAGCAAGCCCTTTATATTAGCAAGGGCTGATGGAAAGTAGAGGAAAAGTCCCCTCTTGGAATGCTTTGGAATGCTGAGTCCTGAAGAACTTTTTGCCCAAGGTGAGGAGTGACCAGCTGCAGATCTAAGTCAGTCTTTAGTCCTGTGAATCAGTGTGTGTGGCAATAATACCATTTATCCTTTGAAAACCTGTAGCTGTTAGAGATCAGGCATCCATCCGGTGTGTTATACACAGAACAAGTCACAACTAAATGACAAGCTGCCGTCCAAAGCATTGAGATGAACATGAAGTGTACAGGGGGAAAGACATGCAAAGCATAGGTTTTTTATTTTAAGATCATTAACCTGGTGAGTGGAACTGGGATGGTAAATTTAATCCCTAGCCAATGAGCCAGGTCACACAGCTCCTCCAAAACAGAGAGGTTTGTGCCTTGAAGTCATAGCAGTTTCTTGTCCATTAGCTGAAGAGTCAAAAATGAATACACATACATGTACGTCCATGCATGCTTTATGTTTATGGGGAGAGAGAGAGGGAGAGAGAGTAGGGGGGAGAGCATGAGTATACTGGCAGATGTCTCTCCTGTCCTGGGAGAGGAGAAAAGCAAAAGTAAATACTGTGCTCTCCTGCCTGCACTCCTATTTTATTCGGACCCATGAAAGAAGGAAAAAAACCCAAAACAACAAACCACTGGATGGACTGGTATCTTGTAAGATTTATGAACTACAAAATTTAGAAAAGTCATTTTACTCTTGCTGGTGTATTGCAGGCTCTTGTGCAAGAGTCAATTAAAAAAAAAAAAAAGTTACTTTCTTTGTGAGAGCACGTACAAGTAGCATAAAATGGGTTCAATTAATCTTTTCAACCACTGAATTTACTCGGGATAAACAATACATGTATCAAATTATATGTCCTAGAAAGGTAATCAGCCTTATAAAATGCTTCACAATTCTGCTTTTCTCATTATTGTATTGCAGATAGTTTTCTGAATGGAAAAATGGTTCAAGTAAAATGTTCAGTAGCATTCATTTGTCATTTTTGTGCACAGACTAGGAAGCATCCTACTGGATCTCAAAATATGTAGTAATTATGAAGCTTGTATTGAACTGTTCATTTTTTTCTTTTTTATCAGGTAGTTTTCCTTTGTGATGGGTAATTTCCAGACCTCCTGCTTCAATTGGTACAGTTGAAAACTCTGCAGGAACCACAGAGATGATTAAATACAGAGGATCATCACAACCTAGTGATTGAACTGTGTTCAGGTGACTTCTACAGGCAACCTCTGCTGTAGCTACCTGTAGCTATAAATGTTTCTTCATAGCAACCACCTGTGCTCCAGGCTACATCACCAAGATCTTTGTAGAAGAAACCTATAATTTTAGGCTGAGGCATTTATGAGTGGAAAGAGATTTTATCAATCCCTTAATATTATTTTTTTTTTCAAAAAGGAAAAAGGAAATATCTACATTTTTCATGGCAAATTGATGCAGAAATAACTCAGTAGGACTCTTTGATTTCTGCTATGAAGTGGGTCATAGTAAACAATTGGATTAAATAGTCCCTTCCAGGTTAAAAAAAAAAAGGGAAAATAAAATGTGAAATAAAGAATTCAGCCACAAAATAGAACCTCATGTTGTTTAATGGCAAAGTCTTTTGCAGAGGCATGTCAGTTTCAGAGAGTGAGATTCATTACACTATCATTACACACTAGGTGCCATTGCTCACTTTAAAATTAATGCAAGAATTTCAACATTCCAAAGTATGATTAAATACCACCAATTTATTTTATTTTAATTCCAAATTTTCTATTGCTTTATGTGAGGTTTGCTATTTACTGCCAAATTTAGAGGGCTAGTTGGCTAAACTAGGTTAGAGTGATTATCCTTGGGAATATTAATAATCCTTGATTTAACATGCCAAAATTGTCAGAAGTTAATTGCACTGTTGCTTTTTGCACAGGCTAATTGATTGCTAGAGAGCAGTGATGTAAGACAGTGCTGGTGTACAGTCAAAACAGCCTTGTGCTGGAAACAGCCACCACCACAATTAAGATTGCCAAAGAACAAATGGATGTCACAGAATACCCCTACCATGTCTCACAGGCCAAAGAGGTGAATAATGATCTCACCTCCTACACAGCACTGAGCAGACATGTTGGAAGAGTATGCAGCATATTACCTGTGTTGTAACCATGGCTGTCAGAGAGACAGTCTCTTAAAAAATGCCTTCTTGTCACCAATCGTGATCATTGCCAGTTCCTTATATGTTTACTTCAACAATATCAGTTTAATTTATGCTGTAAATAAACAGGGCAGGAGATAGATTAACTCCTTAAATGCCTTTATTGAAAAAGGGGAAGGCTCGAGGGGTCTCGTATGCCTTCGATCACCGCTGAGGAGGAGGTGCAAGTTGAATCTGCTGCTCACGCTGCAGAGTCAGGATTCCTGCCTCACAGGGGTTCCCAGGAAGGCTCTTGACTTGTTTTGGTCCAGGGTAATCTCCTTCTCTGTGTGCTTTCTAAGTTATGGTAAGAAATCAGGAAGCTGTCCGCCATTACCTGAGGGCTCCTGAGGGCTTTGCCGATTCAGTGCTGTCTTCCATATGTCTGTGTCCTGTATCAGTTCATTTTAATTAGGGATTTTTGATGTTAACCATACTTCAGGCTATAACAAGGCCTCGGCACTTTCCATAAGGGTGGAGGCAGCAGCTTGACGGGCAGGCGTGATGTCAGCTGGAAGGGGAAAGAGGAGCAGGCAGAGAGCAGGCGGGGGAGCAGTGGAGGCTTAACCCGAGGAAAAGTAAGGGATTTTAGGTTTTGTGGGGAAGAAAACATGTAACATACAACTCAGAAGGTGAAGAACTGGGGTTTGGGGTACAAATGGGGTTCAAACCATTTAGGACATTAACACCTTTAACATTTTTAACACAACTAATAGGGCACAACCATGGGTCCCCGCAACATTCAATAGGTAACCAGGAGTTTTCGAATTTCATTCGCCTCAATTTAGAAAATGAAGGTTAGCCTTTGCCCATGCAGAACTATTCTGTTATACCAAATCAGTTGTTCTGAGTCCTGCCATCTCCTTACCCCATGTCATCAAGCTGCTGGATTTCTAGACTCAACATAATGTCTTCTGGAGCAAGCTTGAGTCAAGTGTGAATAAACTGGAGAGTGGTGAAGTAGTGTTGATTACATTTTGTGCAGATAGCAAGTGTGCAAGCTGCAGGCTGAGCTCCCGGGGAGCCCAAGCTCAATGACCATTTCATAACAAAGGGCCTGGGGACCCGTGGCACAGCCAGGGAGATACCAAAGAAGCCAAGAATTCCTACTATCCCATGTGTCCCATCTTGCTGAAAAAGGGGAATCAGGAAGACACTTTTGATAGATTTCTCATGCAAAAATAAAGTGCAAATGCAAAAATATTATATTTGAAAACTGTTTATTGATAAAGAAAGATAATTGATCCTTAGGCTTTTGTTACTGCTGAGCAGTGCTTGCACAGAGCCAAGGCCTTTGCTGCTCCTCACCTACCCCACCAGTGAGGAGGCTGAGGGAAGGAAGCTGCACAAGGAATTGTGAGGGGACGCAGCTGACCCCACATGACCTAAGGGGTATCCCAATCCCATACTTTGTGGTGCCATGCTTAGCATATAAATCTGGAGAAAGAAGGAAGGGGAGGAAGTTCAGAGTCACGGCATTTGTCTTCCCAAGCCATCCTTCTCATCCATGATAGGGCTCTGCTCTCCTGGAGATGGATGAACACCTGCCTGCCTATGGGAGGAATTCCTTGATTTCCTTTGCTTCTGTGGGCGACTTTTACTTTCCCTATTAAACTGTCTTTATCTCAACCCATGTGTCCCATCCTGCTGTAAAAAGGGGAGTTGGAGAGGATTCTTATTGATAGATTTCTCGGAGGAAAACAAAGCACAAACACAGCAGTATCACATCTGCTTCTTGATAAGAAGTGTTTCTTGATAAAGAAGGGCAAGTGTTCCTACCGAAGGGGGACAGAAAAGAGAGCAGAGAGGGCAACGGAGAGACGGAGGGAGAAACAGAAGACAGGCACAGATGGCGTCCGCTGTCGGCTCGGTTGTCGCCAGCTCGGCGGCTGGAGCCGGGCGGCCGGAGCAGCGGTGAGGCTTCTGTTTCTCATCATGTCCGAATCATCACTTTGGT
>JAIXNV010000964.1:0-13001 GCA_020917445.1 Riparia riparia
TCTAACTCCTGCATGTGGTTCTAACTTGCTATGAATCTGTTTTACCTGAGAGTAGCAAATGGGTGGTCCCTTTCTGTTTCTTTTCCCCGTCCTTGAGTTGTGTTTGGTTGTGTTTTAGAAGTTCCTTGCAGCGTGTGTGCATCCCGAGCGGTCATTTGCTTGGACGAAGTGTGTGTGGGTGGTGCAGCATGTGAGCCTTAAAGGTGACTCGGGGGTTGTCGTGGCCCTGTCTCCGGTCCTGTGTGTCCAGGCCATTTTTTGGAGTTCCCTGTAAGGTGTGAGTTGTTTGGAATCACTTGGGGGGCCTTTAGGAGTATGTGGAATCTATCCAGACTGAATTCAAAGCTACTCAGTGCTGGCTTCCTGAGCTGCATGTTTTTGTATGTGAGCGTGAGGTTTGAGTCAGAGCCTCTTAAGAGGTACTCTTTTTTTTTCAATTTTCTATGGATGTGTCCGTGCCTGTGTTTGCTCTCCATTCCCAGTGGTCTACGGGGGTTTGTAAGGGAGGTCCCTGCATCATTTCCTACAGTAAAGCCTGTATGTGTGACCTCTCGTGTCACCATTGGATGGTTCCTAGGGCTAGGAGGTATACCCTGAAGCCCATTCCTTCCTCTTTTGGTCCTTCCTTTCTTTGATCCATCCATTTCATTCTTTTTATTCATTGTCTTCTGTCCCCCTGAAGTTTGGCTGTGCCGGTGTGTATGTCACTGCCAGGGGATCCCTAAAGCTTTTATGCAACGGTGCTGCTGTTGTGTGGTGCCATGGGGGCCACCGTCTGAACCTGAGTATTCTAAACTTCTCATGGGGTTTGATGTGTTGTCCTCTTATTCTTACTTTGTGTGGTGTTCCTTTTGTTACAAGTTTGTAGGCCATGGGTGCAGCGATCCACTTTCATAAGTAGGTTGTGGTATCTCTGCAGTGCAGGCGTTTCTGTGCAGTGCAGTCTTTTGTTTTGAAAAGGCCTCTACAGTCTGGGTCTCCTTCCTCGTGTGGGTTTTTTCTCTTTGCTTTTGGGCTCTGAAGCCTCCATCCCTTCCTGCCTTTCCAAGACTGTTATGGCTATTTCTACTTTAGTTTTTCTTTACAGCAAAGTTACCAAGTGTAACTTTATGATGGCTGGGCAGTCCACAGCCTCTTTCCTTCCTATGCAGCGTGACCTTCCCAGGTTGTTTCTAAGCCTTGTATTTATACACCTGTTGAATCCCCCAGATCCAAATCCATGCTGCTACCCGTCCCTGCCTATTCCTCCCTTTGTACGCTCCTTGCCAAGAAGGCTCTGAAGCATGTGTGGTTTGTTTTGTCAAATGAGTGCTGGGTGTATGTTGAGGTGGTGTCCCCCAAAATGAGGAAGATGAATGTTCCCGATCCTGACCTTTCTTTCTTTGCAATGCCTTGGTGACCCATGTTACCATGTCAGAGTTTTGTGTCTTGAATGGATTCTTTGAGCAGGAAGTGTGCAGCTCTATTGTGTGCACTTCAGCCCCTTTCTGTTTTCATGACACGCGTAGCTCTATCTGCATGAAGCTGAGAAGCAAGGACTTGGTGAATCTGATTTATCTTTTCTCAGATGTGGCTTCTGTGAAGTGTGCACCAGGCTTCCCTATGTGTTTCAGGTATTTCAGCCACTGAGTCTGTCTACTTTCCTAGAGATCCCCATTTCTTTCCAACAGATGTTTCCCTTGAAGGATTTTTCCTTTCTTTGAGGTATTTTTTTTCCCCCCCCTTTGGCCATAGAGACACAGGTGCCATTGAGTTGGGCGTGCTGGTGTCGGCCTCCTCTTTTAGGCGGGGATTCTGGGCTGAGGCTGGTGTGGATTCTATCTGCTCTTGGGTGGGGGGGTAAGGAGAGGTGGCTGCTTTTTTATAGCACTTACTTTCTCAGCCTGCTCCAAAGAACTTTAGATTTTTTTTCTTGGCCCCTATTAACAGCTCTGGGTAGTATTTAGGCTGAGCTGCCCCAGTGGCCATGTGTGCGTGGGCCAAAGAGGCCTTGATGATCTTGTTTTAATGAGTTTTGAGTGCTTGGTTGTTGTGATGTGTTGTATTTCTGTATGAATTTTGCTTGTGCTGCCTTGAACGTCTGATCATGTGAGCTAGTGTGGGAAGCCTTTTGGCAGCTGTCCCATGTTGTTGTTCTGTGAGGAACGGGAAGCGTGTATTGCAGAGGAAGATGATTGCATCTTTCCCCTAAGGTCTATCCTTTTTGCTCAAGGCAGTGGCTAGAGGTGTAGGCACAGGCTATTTTTTTTTTTTTTTTTTTTTAGAACCTGCTTGTCAAGATGTGTCTTTGTCCCTCCATCCCGTGCCCTAGCTGGAACTGTGGGGATTGCAGGGGATAATGGGCAGCTTGTGACTTGTCCCTAGAGCCGTCCCAAGTCCTTGAACCATTTGTCCTATGCCATGAGTAGCCCTCTGTCTGTGTATGTCTTGTAGGATGCCCTAGCTTGGCTTGTTAGCTGCAGAAGCCCTTTGATCCCTGCTGTGTTTGGTGCTGAAAGGTCTGGCCACGCCTGTGGCCACCCTGTCGCCTGACACGCTAGGACCAGGTGGTGTTTTGTCAGCGGCACATTTGGTACAATGCACGTGGCCTATCTGGAAGGCACGTGTGGGCCCAGGCCTCCCTGCCCTGTGTTCTCTGGGCAGTGTTCCTGTCCCTCTGGTTTTGGGTGTAGCAGCTGTGTCACCCCCTTCCTTCATGTTCTTTGCCAGGGTTAAAAGAGCCAGAGCAGCAGGCATTTGGGGGGAGGCTTGCGGGGAGCCCTATGGAGTCCCTGGCTGGCGTTGTTATTTGAAGTGTAAGGCTAGAGGTCTAAAGCAAAGGCTGTGTTTTTCCTGTGTCCCAGCCCCTTCTCTGTCCTTCTGTTTAGTTCTTGTGGTATAAAAGAGAGTTTGCCTGGTCGTGATGCCCTTCCTTGAAGGATGGGAAATGTGTTAAGAGTTTCTTTGGCCCCCCTGCATGTTTTGGACCTTGTCAGCCCATTGGTTTCTTTTGGCCTCTTGTGAGTCCCCTGTTGGGTAGGTGTCTTTTTATTTGTAATGTGTTCTGGCTGTCCTTTTTGCTGAGATCAGCCTCTCCAGTAGGTGAGAGCTGAAGTTTAGGTGCAGTCCCATGTTTCCCCTGCAGGTTCCTGCAGCTCCTTGTTGCCCTTGATTCCCGAATGCCTGCCTCAGCCTATCTGTCTCCTTTAAGTCAGTATAAGGAGGTGTCCTGGACAGGCTGTCAGGAGTGCCTGTTTTGTGTCCTCTGAGCTGAGGAGATGGAGGGTCCCCTTGCCAGTTGTCTCCCCCCTTTGTCTTGTGACCTTCCATTGCCCATACAGGATTCTGTCCATTGCACCTCTGAAGATGCACGCAGATACTGCTTTCTGTCCCTTGGGCCCTGGTGTATGTGTTGTGTCTTTTGCAGCTCAGGTCAGGAGATGCAGTGGCTGAATGCATGCCTGGCTTTCTCCCTGCCTGCCCCCCTTTCTTCAGGGCACTTTGAACTGGTTGAACTCGCTTCCCATTTCCAATTTTTAATTCTGAATGCTCCTGTTCCATGTTCCTTTGGTAAGGATGGAGCGCCGCTCAGGTATTGAGAGGCTCTTTGTATTCAGAATGTATTCATGTGTTATGAAACTGCATCAGCTCAGCGTTCCTTGTTGGCTTTTCAGCCTCAGGCCTTCTCCGAGCTGCAGCTGGAGTTTTGCAGAGCACGGGTCCAAGCCCTGGCCACGGGGTGTACGGCTTTGTAAAAAAGCATCCCCAGGCCATTTCTGTTCCCCTCCTGCTGCTGTGCTCAACTTCCTTGCCAATGACCCCGATTCATATCCCTCCCTGGAGTTGAACTTTTGTTTTCTATGTCCAGAAAGGGGCAAGTGTGGGGCATTTGCCCATTTGTCCTTTGCTTTTTGAAAGCTTTGCTGGCCCTTGCTGTCCCTACCAGGACATGACCACTGTCTTGCCTTAAAAAATATTCAGTCCATGGTGTCCAGAGTACCTCAGGCAGCCATCCCAAATGAGTGGTGTCACCCCTTTCTTGCCTTGTGTCTTGGTATTTGTCAACTCCCTTGTATTCCTTCCATCTGTATACATTTAAGAGGTTTGTGTATGGAATGGGTCCTTTGAGCAGGATGTGTGCTGCTCTGTTGTGTGCACTTGAGCCCCTTTTTGTTTTCATGACATGCCTAGCTCCATCTGCATAAAGCTGACAAGCAAGGACTTAGTGCATGTGAGCTATGTTGTCTCAGCTGTGGCTTGTGTTAAGTGTGCACCAAGCTTCCCTCTGTCTTTCATCTATTTCAGCCACTTGTTCTGTTCACTTTCCTAGAAATCCCCACTTGTTCTAAACAGATGATTCCCTGTAAGCATTTTTCCTTTCCTGTAGGTGGATTTTTTTTTTCCCCTTTGGCCACAGAGGCACAGGTGCCATTGAGTTGGGCCTGCTGGTGTCTGCCTCCCCTTTTAGGGGGGTGCTGGCCTGAGGCTGGTGTGGATTCTATCTGCTCTTGGGTTGGGGGACAAGGACAGGTGTGTGCTTCTTTATTGCATCTATTTTCTCACCCTGCTCCAAAGACCTTGCGACTTTTATGCTTGGCCTCTGTTAAGAGCTCTGGGTAGTATTTAGGCTGAGCTGCCCCAATTGCTGTGGAGGTGTGGGCCAAAGAGGCCTTGATGATCTTGTTTTACTGAGTTTTGACTGCTTGGTTTGGTATGCTGTGTGCTATTTCTGCCTGAGTTTTCTTTGTGCTGCCTTGAATCTCTAGTTGTGTGAGTTACTGTGGGGAGCCTTTAGGCAGCTTTACCATGTTGTTGTTGTTCTGTAAGGAATGGCAAGTGTGTATTGCAGAGGAAGATATTTCATCTTTCCCCTGTGGTTTATCCCGTGTTTTTGCTCAAGGCAGATGGCCAGAGCTGTATGCAGACTTTTTTTTTTTTTTTTTTAAGAACCTGCTTGTCAAGATGTGTCTTTGTCCCTCCATGCCGTGCCCTAGCTGGAACTGTGGGGATTGCAGGGGATAATGGGCAGCTTGTGACTTGTCCCTAGAGCCGTCCCAAGTCCTTGAACCATTTGTCCTATGCCATGAGTAGCCCTCTGTCTGTGTATGTCTTGTAGGATGCCCTAGCTTGGCTTGTTAGCTGCAGAAGCCCTTTGATCCCTGCTGTGTTTGGTGCTGAAAGGTCTGGCCACGCCTGTGGCCACCCTGTCGCCTGACACGCTAGGACCAGGTGGTGTTTTGTCAGCGGCACATTTGGTACAATGCACGTGGCCTATCTGGAAGGCACATGTGGGCCCAGGCCTCCCTGCCCTGTGTTCTCTGGGCAGTGTTCCTGTCCCTCTGGTTTTGGGTGTAGCAGCTGTGTCACCCCCTTTCCTCATGTTCTTTGCCGGGGTGAAAATAGCCAGAGCAGCAGGCATTTGGGGGGAGGCTTGTGGGGAGCCCTAGGGAGTCCTTGGCTGGGGTTGTTATTTTAAAGGTAAGGCCAGAGCTCTTGGCATACTCTGCCTATCATCCTTTCTAAAGCAAAGGCTGTGTTTTTTCTGTGTCCCTGCTCCCTCTTTGTCCTTCTGTCTAGTTGTTGTGGTGTAAAAGAGAGTTTGGCTGTCCGTGATGCCCTTCCTTGAAGGATGGGAAATGTGTTAAGAGTTTTTTTGGCCCCTGTGCATGTTTTGGACCTTGTCAGCCTGTAAGCTTCTTTTGGCCTGTTGTGAGTCCCCTGTTGGGTAGGTGGCTTTTTATTTGTAATGTGTTGTGCCTCTCCTTTTTGCTGAGATCAACCTCTCCATTAGGTGAGAGCTGAAGTTTTGGTGCAGTCCTTTTCTTCCCCTGCAGGTTCATGCAGCTCCTTGTTCCCCCTGTTTCCTGAATAGCTGGCTCAGCCTATCTGCCTCCTTTGAGTCAGTCATAAAAAAAAAATTGTAGTCTTATCCAGGTGTCCTAGACAGGCTGTCAGGAGTGGGTCTCCTTGTGGCCTATGAGCTGAGTTGTTGGAGGGTCCCGTTGCCAGTTGTCTCCCCCCTTTCTTTAGCGACCTTCCATTCCTGATCAGAGATGCTGTTGATTGCACCTTTGCAGACCTATTCATGTCTAACTTTTCTCCCTGAGGCCTTGGAATAGGTGTTGCCTCTTTTGGAGCCCAGGTGTAGAGATGTAGTTTAATGTGGTCCTGGGTTTCTCCCTGCCTTGCCCCCCTTCTTCAGGGTAGTTGGAATGGGTTGAACCCTCTGTGCATTTTCAGCTTTTCATTTTAAATGCTCCTGTTCTGTGTTTCTTTTGTAAGAACGGAGTGCTGGTCACGCCCTGAGTTTTGATGAGCTTGGGGCCAAGCCCTGGCCAGTGGGTGTAAGGGACTGGAGAAAGCGCCACCAGACCTGCTTTGTTCCCCTCCTCCTGTTGTACTAAAAGTCCTTGGCAACAACTCTGTTCAATGTGTGCATGGACTTGAAATGTGTTTTCTGTGTCTAGAAGAGCTATACACGGGGCATTCCTGTATTAGTTCTTCCCCTTTTTAAAGGTTTGTTGACTTCTCCTGTCTGTACCATGACCTGTCCTGCGTGTTGCTGTAAAAGGTCATGTCCAGGTGTGGCCACCACTGCCAACTACTCCATCCCTGGTGTGTCTCATCCCAGGCGCCCCAGCAAAGTTCTGCCCCCGCTTTCTTGCCTTGGGTCACGGCACTTGTCAACTCCCTTGCGTTCCTTCCACCTGTATGCAGTGAAGCCCCCAATCCACAAATGTGCTGGGGCTCTCTTTTTACCCACTGCTTTTTCCTTGTCCTCTAACTCCTGCATGTGGTTCTAACTTGCTATGAATCTGTTTTATCTCAGAGTAGCAAATGGGTGGTCCCTTTCTGTTTCTTTTCCCCATCCTTGAGTTGTGTTTGGTTATGTTTTAGAAGTTCCTTGCAGGGTGTGTGTATCCCGAGCAGTCATTTTCTTGGAGGAAGCGTGTGTGGGCCGTGCAGCATGTGAGCCTTAAAGGTGACCTGGGGGTTGTTGTGGCCTTGTCTCTGGTCCTGGGTGTCCAGCCCTTTTTTTGGAGTTCCCGGTAAGGTGTGAGTTGTTTGGAATCACTTGGGGTGCCTTTTGAGTGTAGGTGTATGTGGAATCTGTCCAGACTGATTTCCAAGCTACTGTCCTGGCTTCCTGAGGTGCATGTTTTTGTATGTAAGTGTGAGGTTTGAGTCAGAGCCTGTTAAGAGCTACTCCTTTTTTCCCAGTTTTCTATGGATGTGTCCCTGCCTGTGCTTGCTCTCCATTCCCAGGGGTCCATAGGGGTTTGTAAGGGCGGGGTCCCTCCATCATTTCCTACGTTAAAGCCCGTACGTGTGACCTCTCCTGTCACAATTTGGTTGTTCCTAGGGCTAGGAGGTATACCCTGAAGCCCATTCCTTTCTCTTTGTGTCCTTCCTTTCTTTGATCCATCCATTTCATTCTTTTTATTCATTGTCTTCTGTCCCCCTGAAGTTTGGCTGTGCCAGTGTGTATGTCACTGCCAGGGGATCCCTAAAGCTTTTATGCTATGATGCTGTTGTGTGATGCCATGGGGGCAACGGTCTGAAACCGATGATTCTAAACGTGTATTGGGGGATGTGTTGTCCTCCTATTCTTACTATGTCGCTTGCTCCTTTTGTTACAGGGAAAATTTATAGCCGATGAGTGCAGTGATGCACTCTACTAAGTAGGTTGCGCTATCTCTGCAGTGCAGGTGTTTCTGTGCAATCCACTGTTTTGCTTTGAAAAGGCTTCAATGCTCTGGGTCTCCCTCCTCGTGTGGGTTTTTCCTCTTAGCTTTTGGGCTATGAAGCCTCCATCCCTTACTTACTGCTTTTCCAAGACTGTTACGGCTTACTCTAATTTAGTTTTCCTTTACAGAAAAGTTAGCAAGCATAACTTGATGACGGCTGGCTGGTACACAGCCTCTTTCCTTCCTATGCAGTGTGACCTTCCCAGGTTATTTCTAAGCCTTGTATTTATACACCTGTTGAATCCCCCAGATCCAAATCCATGTTGCTACCTATCGCTGCCTATTCCTCCCTTTGTACACTCCTTGCCAAGAAGGCTCTGAAGCATGTGTGGTTTGTTTTGTCAAATGAGTGCTGGGTCTATGTTGAGGTGGTGTCCCTCAAATTGAGGAAGATGAATCTTCCTGATTCTGACCTTTTACCTGTTCCATGCCTTTGTGACCCATGTTAGCACTAAAGAGTTTTGTGTCTGGAACAGATTGTTTGAGCAGGAAGTGTGCAGCTATGTTGCGTGCTCTTGGTCCCCTTTAGTTTTTCCTTACAAGCCTAGCTCCATGCACATAAAGCTGACAAGGAAGGACTTAGTGCATCTGAGGTATCTTGTCTCAGCAGTGGCTTGTGTTAAGGGTGCACCAAGCTTGCCCATGTCTTTCATCTCTTTCAGCCACTTTTTCTGTGCACTTTCGTAGAGAACCCCACTTTTTCCAAATGGGTGTTTCCCTCTAAGGATTTTTCCTTTCTTTTAGGTCATTTTTTTCCCCTTTGTCCAGAGAGATACAGGTGCCATTGAGTTGGGCCTGCTGGTTTCTGCCTCCCCTTTTAGGGGGGGTACTGGCCTGAGGCCGGTGTGGATTCCATGTGCTGTGGGGTGGGGGGGTAAGGACAGATGGCTGCTTTTTTACGGCACCTATTTCCTCACCCTGCTCCAAAGGGCTTGAAATTTTTAAGCTTGGCCCTTGTTAACAGCTCTGGGTACTATTTAGGCTGAGCTGTCCCAATGGCCATGGAGGCGTTGGTCAAAGAGGACTTGATCATCATCTTGTGAGTTTTCAGTGCTTGGTTGGTGTGAGGTGTGGTATTTCTGCATGACTTTTCTTTGTGCTGCCTTGAACCTGTAATGGTGTGAGCTAGTGTGGGAAGCCTTTTGGCACCTTTCCCATGTTGTTCTGTGAGGAACGGGAAGCGTGTATTGCAGAGGAAGATGATTGCATCTTTCCCCTGAGGTCTATCCCGTGTTTTTGCTCAAGGCAGTGGCTAGAGGTGTAGGCAGTGCCTATTTGTTTCCAGAACATGCTTGTAGATGTATCTTTCTCTGCCCTAACTAGAAGTGTCCCAGACAGGCTGTCAGGAGTGCTTCTCTTCATGGCCTAAGAGATGAGGTGGTGGAGGGTCCCCTTGCCAGTTGTCCCCCCCTTTGTCTTGTGACCTTCCATTGCCCATACAGGATTCTGTCCATTGCACCTCTGAAGATGCACGCAGATACTGCTTTTTGTCTCTTGGGCCCTGGCCTATGTGTTGCCTCTTTTGCAGCCCAGGTGTGGAGATGCAGTTGCTGAATGCATGCCTGGCCTTCTCCCTGCCTGTCCCCCTTGCTCTTCAGGGCATTTTGAAGAGGTTGAACTGTGTCCCCATTTCCAATTTTTAATTCTGGATGCTCCTGTTCCATGTTCCTTTCCAAAGAATGGAATGCCGCTCAGGTATTGAGAGGCTCTTTGTATTCAGAATGTATTCATGGGTCATGCACGTGTGTCAGCTCACTGTCCCTTGTTGGCTTGTGAGCCTCAGGCCTTCTCAGAGCTGCAGCTTTGCAGAGCATGGGTCCAAGCCCTGGCCACGGGGTGTACAGCTTTGTAAAAAAGCATCCCCAGGCCTTTTCAGTTTCCCTCATGGTGCTGTGCTCAACTTCCTTGGCAATAACCCTGATTCATATTCCTCCCTGGAGTTGAACTTTCGTTTTCTATGTCCAGAAAGGGTCAAGTGTGGGGCATTTCCCCATTTGTCCTTTCCTTTTTGAAACTTTTGCTGGCCCTTGCTGTCCCTACCAGGACATGACCACTGTCTGTTCTTAGAGTACCCCAGGCAACCAGGCAGGCGAAATGAATGCTGCCACTCTGAGTCCGGTCCTATGTGTTGAGGCCTTTTGCTGGAGTTCCCAGTGTGGTGTGAGTTGTTTTGAAGTCCTTGGAGGGCCTTTGGAGTGTAGGTGTATGTGAAACATGTTCAGATTTCCTTCCAAGCTGCACTGTGCTGGCTTCCTGAGGTGCGTGATTTTGTTTTTCAATTGTCTACGGATGATGTGTCCCTGCCTGTGGTTGCTCTCCATTGCCAGTGGTCTATGGGGTTTGTGAGAAGGGGAGTCCCTCCATCCTCTTCTATGGTAAAGCCCCTATGTCACACCTCTTCTGTCAGAATTTGGTTGTTTATATGGCTATGAGGTATACCCTGAAGCCTATTCCTTCCTCTTTTTGTCGTTCCTGGCTTTCATCCATCCATTTCAGTGTTTTAATTTATCCTCTCCTGTCCCCCTGAGGTTTGGGTGTGCCAGAGTGTATGTCACTGTCAGGGGATCCCTACATCTTTTATGCTAGCATGCTGCTGTTGTGTGATGCCATGGGGGCCACTTTCTGAACCCAATTTTCTAAAGCACTACTGGGGGTGATGTGTTGTCCTCCTATTCTTACTATGTGGCTGTCTCCTTTTGTTGTAGGGCAGGTTTATAGCCCATGGGTGCAGTGATCCATTCTAGTAAGTAGGTTGTGGTATCTCTGCAGTGCAGGCGTTTCTGTGCCATGCACTCTCTTGTTTTGCAAAGGCCTCCATGCTGTGGGTCTCCCTCCTGGTGTGTGGTTTTTGTCCTTGCTTTTTGGTTTTGTTTTTGGGCTCTGAAGCCTCCATCCCTGCCTGCTTTTCCAAGACTGTTATGGCTTGCTCTACCTTACTTTTTCCTTACAGGAAAAGTAACCTCGCATAAGCTTATGATGGCTGCCCACTCCACAGCCTCTTTCCCTCCTACGCACTGTGATATTCTCAGGTCCTTTCACAGCCTTGTATTTCCAGACCTGTTGAATTCCCAGATCTGAATTTATCTTGCTACCTGTCACCTCTCATTCTTCCCTTTCTATGCTCCTTAGCAAAAACACTCTTAAGCAGATGTATGGTTTGTTTCCTCAAATGAGTCCTGGGTCTATGTTGAGGAGGTGTCCCCAACATGAGGGAGATGCATGTTCCTGATGCTGACCTTTCTACCTTTTCCATGCATTGGCAACCCATGTTAGCACTAAAGACTTTTGTGTCTGGAATGGGTCCTTTGAGCAGGAAGTGTGCAGCTCTGTTGTGTGCACTTGAGCCCCTTTTTGTTGTCATGACAGGCCTAGCTCCATCCACATAAAGCTGACAAGCGAGGACTTAGTGCATCCCAGTTATGTTGTCTCAGATGTGGCTCGTGTTAGTGTGTACAAGGCTTTCCTGTCTTTCAGCTGTTTCAGTTACTTCTTCTGTTCACTTTCCTAGAAATCCTCTATTGTTCCAGACTGATGTTTCTCTCTAAGAGGATTTTTCTTTTCTTGTAGGTGGCTTTTTTTCCCCTCCCCTTTCGCCAGAGAGACACAGGTGCCATTGCTTTAGGCCTGCTGGTCTCTGCCTCCCCTTTTAGGGGGGGTCCTGGCCTGAGGCCGGTGTGGATTCTATCTGCTCTTGGGTGGGGGGACAAGGAGAGGTGGCTGATTTTTTACGGCACCTATTGTCTCACCCTGCTCCAAAGAACTTGACATTTCTTTGCTTGGCCCCTGTTAACAGCTCCGGGTACTACTTAGGCTGAGCTGCCCCAGTTGCTGTGGAGGTGTGGGCTGAAGAGGCCTTGATGATCTTGTTTTACTGACTTTTTACTGCTTGGTTGGTGTGAGGTGTGCTATATTTCTGCAGGGGTTTTTTTCTTGAGTATTTCTTTGAAACCTCTCATGCCACGAGCTACTGTGGGAGAGGAAAAAAGCTTTAGGCAGCTTTTCCATGTTGGTGTTAGGAAGGTTTTCCACCTTTGTGTTTCTCTGTGAGAGAAAAGGAAAGGGTCAACATGCAAAAGAAACACCAAGGAGTCAGGACAGAGGATTTGTTCAAGAGTGGGATGTTCCATTCTTATTTCTGCATCTCCACATGCCCCATTTCTTTTAAGTCACGGGCAAGATGGGCATAGTTTTGTTTGACATTTGTACGTGCCTTTCAGGGAGGCTATTGGTGGTGGACTACCTCCCATTTCTATTAAGAGATGCTTGAACACAGATCAGGACAAACCTCCGCACCCATGAGGAAGTGAAAATTAATTCCTCTCTGTTCCTTGAGAGGAACAACCCTTTCTTTTGCAGCTCTTTCTGTTTATAAGGTGAGCCTCTTGTATGCTGCTCTATGACTCCTGATTGGCAAGCTGCTTGGGATAGTTCTCAGGAGAGGGTGACCCAAGGCAGTTTCCCCGGGTGGCTGCTTTTGTGACCTTAAACTAAATCCACCCAAGGATGGTTCTAAGTGATCTGTGAGTCTATGAGAAAGTCTCATTCTCCAGAAGGGATCTGAGACTACTGTCCAATAGTGAAATGGACCGGAAACAACCACCTCACTTTTGTCTTTCCGTTTTGTTTTCTAGGAGAGTGAACAGAGGATGCAAGAGGAGCCAAGCGTGCTTTGAGTGTTTCCTTCTCTTTTGTGTCCCAAGCTTTTTTCCCTACTCCTTTAGGACCTGTTAATAAAATTATTCTTTTCCCACATGGACCTTCCCTTCACGGTAAGTACTCAGCGTGCCATTTCTTTTGTCTACAACCAGTGCATTCACTGTTGTTTGTACCCCGTTATTGAAATGAAGTGGTCGCACCGTGTCGTGCCATGCCTAGCTATTGTCTTAGGAAATGATCCCGCAACCCTCAGGTGGTGCAGGGATTGAAGCCGTCTATTTCTGTTGCTTTTTCCAGGTAAGTCCTTGTTGCCACCTTTCCCTTGCCTCCTCTGGGGTTTGCCATTCCCTTTGCTTTCCTTGCTGTCATTTCTGTGTGCACCTTCTCCTGCTGTCTCAGTTCTTTTGCTTTTGGCCGTGTTCCTTTTCTATGATGTGTTTCTTGTGTTCCCCAAGGTTTGGGCTGCCTAGTGGGCATCATGACCTGCTCCTCTGTACCCCTTATTTTAACAGGTGTGTCCTTTTGCATCCCCCCCCAATAGGCACTAGTGCCATTTCTTGGGGGTGCCACAAGGGATTTTACTAGCATCTCGATTCCTTTCTTGCGTGGGAAAGCTTT
>JAIXNV010000966.1:0-15677 GCA_020917445.1 Riparia riparia
AGGTGTGGAAAAGATTTTATCCAAGACGCTGAAAATGGTAGGGTCTCGAGGTGTCAAAAATAGGAAGGAAGATAGGAGGTTTTATATTGTGGATGATATAGAAACATTTGCTTGCTTTTTCTTTCCATAAAAAATAAACAATTAAGCAATCCAAACCACTAAAACTTTAAAAAAACAAAAACAAACAAAAAAAACCCCCACAACAACAACAAAAAAAAAAACAACAAAAACCAAACCAAAAAACCCACAGATTTTTTTTATTTTTTTTAATTATTTTTTTTTTTTTTTTATGTACTTCATCCTTTTCAGCCAAGTTTTGCGATTAACTCTGAAGGGACTAGGATGCCCGGGAGATTAGCAGGATCTGAAAAAGGATTGGACATTTATAGGGATAGCCAGAACACACATGAAACTCTATAAGCTTGTTTGTAGAGGTTAAGAGCTTGTTTTTCAAAATATTGAATGTATGTAATTTATTTTGACTTGAGTGGGAGTTCGGGGCATGCAGCAGTGCCAGAGAAGAGACCTTAATTTCCTGTCACAAGGGCCAAGTGTCTCTATATTTGGATATTCTTGCATTTCATAATTTGCACCGCAGTAGCAATTAAGGGATAACATTACAGGCAACGATCCCATTGTACTAGAAATAACAGTTGTTCATTACTCCAGAGGCCTTCAGCTCTAAAGCCAAGGCAATTATCAGAGACAGTTTATTGAAAAGAAAAGTGAAGAGCAAATCCCTGCAGTGCCCATCTTTAGGCACCATGTGCAGGTGCCTGGATGTGGAGGCTGCTCTGTGGAAATCCTTTGCTTGTCCAACACACAGGCAGGCCACTTGAAGCAGAGGCAGAGGTGCCCGAGAGTTGCACAAGGAGACACTGCAGCATTCCCCCTGGGGACCACGGAGGTCAGGGCTGGGGAGCCCAGACTGAGCAGGGCAGGAACAGATGAACTGGGCTGTGGAACTGCAGCTCTTGCTGTGGGGTGAGAGACAAGTCGGGGAAAATAATGCTTGTCATCGCCAAGCATTATTTTCCCCTACTTCCAGCAAAGCTTTTGATGCAGTTGCCTGTCAGAAGGAGAACAGCAGGTTATCGTGTGCTGCAGCTTGGGTTTTCAATGAACAAGTCATTTGTGAGTGTGCCACAGAAGACATCCTCCCTGAGTACCCAGTTTCCAGACATGGAGAAGCAGACTAGGGTGCTACAGAGACAGGTCAGGGAGTGCAGGAGAACTTCTCTACCTTCCAGTGTAAGTATCACCTTCATGGGTAGGTAACACAGGTGCACCTGTGCTGTGGCTCGGCATATAAGACTTGTATGTTTCCATAGCATCTTTACCATGTTTCCTAAGGATGATGCTTCACAAATACTTCCAAAAGGTCCATCTCAGCTATGAAGTTGCAGGAATATTCTAAATTTGGTGGGTGGTATATAGAATTTTACGGCTATGTCTGCACTAGCCCAGCAGAAGCAGACTGGAGGAAAAGGGATCTGGTGCTCCAGGGGTTTTTACTTTGGACTAAGTCCATGGCACGGCCTGAACACCTGCACACCCAGGAGTGTCTTGTGAAGGGCCTCTTCTTTGGTAGCCTAGATGCCTCCAGGGTGCAAGCCAGGCAGGCTGCTGGGACAGGCAGGAGCTCTGCCTCAAGAAGAGTATGCCTTGATCTGAGCTAACAGACTACTGCAGGTGTGCCAGCCACTACCTGCACTCCCACGGGCATCAGTTTTGTGGTCAGAAGTAGACATAACATTTAAGGTTATGCACAGCACTTTAGCTGGCCAGTCTGTTCTGTGAATTGATGCACTGAGCTGTTTTTCCAGAAACATGACATTCTGAAGCCCAGTCTAAAACACAGGTCTATGCTGCTTTTAATCCTACCTCTCCCCTGAAATGCACACCTCTTTTTGTCCATCATTTTATTTGCTTACTTGCCTTGCTTGGGCTTTATGAGGATTCAATTTTGCACATTGATCCTAAGATGTGAAGGCACTGAAGGAAAGAAAAAAAAAAAAAAATCACATGCACTAGTAAAATTGTTTTATCATTATAGTAATATAAAGGGGAAAAAAAAAAAAAAAAAAAAAAAAAAAAGGAAGGAAGGAAAAAAACCAAGAAGGAAAGACAGACTTTATGATCAGGATATTGTCAAAGATAAGTGGTGCTGAATGATGTCAAAACTTAGCTAGTATAAAGACATTTCCACAGTGCTTAGAATCTGCCCTGCAACATTCTTGTTCAACATCAAAATATTCTGTTTTGTGAGTTGAAAGAGTTAAACTTTCCTATTTCTTTCATGTTGACTTTGTAATCATAGTGGAATAATTAATTAAATGCTATGTTTTTACTAAATGCTGCAGCTGTTGAAATATGTAGGGCAGTGTTTTGACAGTATCTACATGTAATACCTAAAAATCACAAATTTTAAGAATTTTTCTCTGACAAGAATTTGATTTTTTTAAATTCTGAATCAGCATGAAAACAAATGTTGAAATATTAATGTTTCCCCAAGCGTGGAAATTCTTACTGGTTGTAATTAAAATTATCCTAAATAATTTTGTTTCTGAAGCCAAATAGAGCAATAGCAGCTAGAACAGGCTGACCTACATGTTGTAATCTATTGAAATTCACATCTTACCCTTTTTATTTGAGCAATTTTCCTTAATTTTTATTTTCTTACTGTGCATGCAACTTATGCAAGACACATTTATTCTAGAAAAGCTCTTAGTCATTTAAATGTTTTGCACTCTTGTTTCTAACATCAGTAATGGGATCTTAGCAAAGCATAAAATGTTTCTGACTTTTTATGGCAACATCTGTTTGATCAGTTCCTTTCTTGGTTAGGTTATGAGATTAGAGAAGAATAGACTATTGATAACCAAAGAAAAATATGTACAGCAAGTTTAAGATTTTTCCAGTAAACCACTCAAGCATGAGCTAAAATATTTTTTTGTATGCTAGACTTCTTTTCTTAGGTATTGCCTCTTTTTTCATGACTATGTCTAGAGACATTCATATCCCCAGGTGAGACCTGAGAGGATTTAAGGGGAAGAACACACCATCTGGAACATTTATTTTTTGTTTATACATTTACAACATGATTTAGCTGTACCCATCAGCTCTGCAACTTGGCTTGGGCAGCGCAAGTTGACTGGTGTTTTTCTAGCTGCTGTCCCATAGGATTTATGGTTCTGCAGTCCAAATCCACCTTCCAGTTACCTGCAACCCACTGACAATTCATGACATTGTATGAGGTCAGTTGAGGATATAATTTGCAGTTATGTGGAATCACGTGATGCCTTCTTTTTCCTTTTTTTTTTTTTTTTTTTTTTTTTTTTTAACCTAGGGTCACTTTCTGGAACAAAATCATGGCTTAATTACAGGGGCCTTATGGTCAGTAAATAAATTTGAGACTCAAAGGCAGTGTTGCAGTGACTAATGATAAAGCTGAAGAGTCATGCTTTGTATAATAGATTTTCTATAGCATTTACATTTCTGGTATCACTGGGTTTTTTCCGCTCTTGGGGAACCTGCTCCAAAAGCAGACTGGCTACTCTTAGGGCTGAAAAAGCCCCCAAGGATTTAGAAAGTGAAGGATTGGTTCTCCTGCTGAAGGATACTACTGGAGAGAAACAATGCCTTTTTGTTAGGACTCATGGAGAGAAATATTTTGTGTTGGAAGGCCATTCTGGCGGCTGTTTTATTTTCTGTTTGTCATCTGTTTTTACAGACCTGAAAAAGTGCTGGGTATTTCCAGGCAGCCCTCCCTCCCCATCCTCCTTTCTACAGTATTCTTGAATATTCTGTGCAGCTCTGCCCTTTCATTTTGCAGTTGGGTGTCAAGTCCAAAGAGAGCTGAAGCCTAATGAGATGCAATCCATGGACTTGTTGGGCTTTGATTCTTGCCCTTCATACATTATCAGAAAAAATCCTCAGCCTAAGGAATTTATATAACTGTTGAAAAGATACTAACAGCTGCAAATTGGCTTTTCCTGGCCATAGAAACATAGAATTACATTGAACATTTCCAAGGATCACAGCTACTACTAGGCCTGGAGATAGTTGGCAATATGGGACATAAGACCATGCAGCCTCTCTCTCCCTTGAGCTGGACTGGGGTTCCACTGGGGGTTTATCATTCTGTGACAGAGAAAGTGACAGGTGAAGTTAAAACTTCATTTTAAACCTTTAACTTCTCATGTCACTTGACTATACCCTTGAAGGAAAGTGATTTATGATTCTGGCTTTGCCTTCCTTGCTCTACTAGGAGATGAAGTGATGTCTGACAGGGATATCCATCTTCATTGCTGTTATTTTGATTGGAATTGGTGGGTGCTAAAGATGCAGGAGACAGTGACTGTGCCTTTCAAAATATTAGGAGGTGAAGAAATATGCTTGAGGACCTGGCATATTATCAGAGGGGGGAAAAAAATCCAAAAAACCAGAAATCTCTGTTAGGAAACCAGTGTTTGTTTGCTGACTCTAGTAATTAGTCCATAGGGGTTTTGCAATGTAATTGTCACTGATATTAACAGATACATTTCTTTCTAGGCATACTGTCGGTCTTATTTCTTAGTTTGAATATTTTCAGCTGGTTTATTCCATATGCAAATAAAGAAAGAACACTGAAATATAGGCAAAGACTAAGATTTTTCAAATCCACTAAGTATCACAAAATACATGAGGATTTCTTCTGCTTCCAAGACTGATAGAGCTGGGTGGCAATTGGGAGTGCTTGGTATTCTGGAAGTGCCCCTCTTCCCTTCACAGCCAGCTCCTCAGAAGAATCAGAACACTGAGACATGAGAGCATGGGTTTAGGTTTCTCTGTAGAGAGGTCAGAAGCTGCAGCCTTAAGCTTCAAGTGCAGGTACAAGGGAAAAAAAGAAAAATAAACAGAATCTTTTCAGAGAATGGACTGAGGCAAGAAAACAATATAATAAATAAATGTAACACACTTCTTTCTCATTTCCAAACTCTGCCTTGGAGGGCTGGTTAATAAAACCAGTCAATCTGTGGAGTGATTCCTAGACAAGAAAATTAGTTAATGTGCAGCAGAGCATTGAGCTAGTGGGGACCATCTCTACCTGCTCATTTGTTTTCCCCTGATACAAATATTTCCTATCATCACCAATGATAGTTTCTGGAGACACTGGACAGAGGCGATAAAATCACTCCTCAGTTCAAATGCATGTGGTTTTTAGTCACTAAAAATTTATGTTCGTTTTTTACTGGTAGCTACAGGTTGTCAAGTAATGTATCTTCTGGGTAGTGAAACCTATACTCCTCTTCTAAATGTAGAATAAACCTGAAGTGAGTAGTGTGCCACTGATGCATAGTAAACGTAATTGAAGGTAATATGATTTCTATTTGCAGTCACAATGCTAATACTGAAAGAAGAGCAAAGTTCCCCTTTGTGCAGGAGGTCTGAATGCACCAAAAATCACCTCCTGAGCACTCAAAATTATGTATTTCTTGTCCCTCTCTAAAAGTGTGAATGAATTTCATTCAAAGGACACAAACCAACCACATAAAACCATATCAATTTTTTTTGCTTTTCTCCTGAAATCATTGTAGTTTGTGTAAATGTAAACTGGCTGGTCTGGGAGTAAAGAAAACAAAAACAAAAACAAAAACAAAACAAAACAAAACAAACAAACAAAAAACCCAACAAAACCAACAACCAAGCTTAAGTATATGCACTAAGTAGGCCCATCATCCAGTTTAAATGATCAGAAATATGGCTTTAAGTTATTTAGGGAAAACCATTGAAACTATCAGTCTAGTCCATAGTAAGAAGCCCAAAGATTGCAGTAGGTTGGTCTGTGTAAGCAAGAAAATAGAAGGGAACACATATGATTCCTGATGCATGGAAAATAATTTTCTCTTTTCTTTTTTTTTCTGGGAAAAACCCTGAAGAATCTATACATACACTCGACAGATGTGTTTATTTTCACCTATGATATAGTTAGCAGCTTGTGTATCAATGTGTACATCAAGTGTTTGCTTGTAGAAAATTATATTGATCAGGGTTTTTTTATCTTTTTAGAAAATCCATTTCAATACATACTCTGAGCATAGGGAATGACACAGCAAAAACAAGAGAGACGTAATCAGCATGGTTCCCCCCCCCCAGCAGGAATAAATCATTATAACTATAAATCACACAAGTTATTACAAGGATCAAACAGCCCTGAAAATTCTAAGTAGCAGAAGCAGATAATTAAAGAGGAAAAGTTGAGACCAAGCCTTCTATTTAAACGATTTCAATAACTCATTGCAAATACCTTTCTTTTCTTTCTTTTCTCTCTCTCTTTCTTTTAAGTGGCAGACAAATGTAGTTGGAAAAAGAAAGTGCACCGAAAGTATTACTTACAAATTATCCTTAGCAGCATAATGGCCTAATTGGTGAAGGGGTGATGCAGTCCCTGAGTATGGAGAATGGCACAGATGGAGAGCAGTTGTGTGTGCTGATGAGAGGGCAGATGCTCTCAAAGGCATTTTGCAGCTTAGATACCCTGGCTCGTCTCCATCGGCGGTACCGATCTCATCACTCTCAGAACATGGAGCGAGATTTCACCCTCTAATGCCAGGGCTGCACGGCTCTGATGAGGTGCACCAGTGCTGGAGACAGCCAAGAGAGCCCAGGAGCAGAATTTTAGGAAAACATCTAGAGCCGTTGTCATCTGTGTTTTCATATGACCTTGCAGTTCAAAATAGGGTAGACAGCAGCCTGGCTTGACTAGCTGATTCTGTGCAGGCCTTAACAAGAACATCTCTTGTTGGTGGTTCACTTATTACTCATCCTTTAGTCTCTGCCTAGTTTACACTTGCAGTTTTGCTCTATAAATATATGAAATACTCTATATATCAACACCTCTTATCTGTCCCTGAACTACAGATCATGCATTCTTCCATATGCATTTCTGAAGATGAGTAAATTTTTTTTTCATAACATCATGATTTAAACTAACTTTTTGATTAGCAGCAGGAACAGTTAATAATTAAATAGAGAAAAAAAATCAAACCTGCAGGTAAAAAAAGAGGCCCTTTCTTTGGGTCTGATTAAAGGCAAATTTGTGCACTTTTCTGTAAACAAACTGTATTTTGATGAAGCGGTAAAGTTCTCTTTCACTTCATACTCTCCATATTAATTCAACAACAGTAAGAAGGACAGAATCAGATCCTTGATTGCTATTAATGACAGACTGTAAACAGTTGGTTGCAAGATAACGCCAAACATGCGTGTAATTGATATTGTGACAAACAAAAACGAAGGGAAACTTTGGTTTGAAATGTAGTTTTTACCTTGGCTTCTTGAGAAAAAAAAAATAAAACAAAAAAACCCCAACACAACAAAACAACTTAAACACAGTGAATTGGCTGTTAACAGTCTCATAATTAAGAAGCAAAACCCCAATAAAAGGTAGCCTGGCCAGAAGTGAAATGGGTGCAAGACTCAACATGCAAGTTACAGGAAACCCCCATGTTTTGCAATTAGAAACCCAGCTAGTGAAGCAGTGAGCATAAAGCCACTCATCCTGTACCTAATATATGGTTTTGGTTGCTTATTCTTTAATCTGAAAGAGTAGTAAAGGCTTCTGGATTTATACTTTTGGTGGATAAAAACTTGTTTGCTAGGTCTTGCAACTTGACTATATGGTTACCAGGAGAATTTGGGCTCCATCACTAGTGTTTTATAGCTATTGAGTGTTATAACCAATATAACTCCTTTATTCAAAGTAGTAACAATGCTGTAATGTTATTTATGCACAAAAATCCCAACTCCTTTGAGGAAAGAAGTAACAGCATGAATCAATACCTTTAAACACGCTTCTATTCACTTTTTGGTGCAGGAAATGCCATTCCCCTTCCACAGGCTTAATACAAATTGAAAATGTTATTCTACTATCTGTACACATAAATATGCATTTATATATACATTGCATGTACATTTACAATGTGTATATATATATATATTTTCTTTTTTATTATTATTATTATTACTGAAGTAGTCTAAATTCACTTTAGTAATCTAGACCTTAGATAAATCCTCACTGAAGTGAAGTCAGGGGGTAGCAAAACATCTTGTTTTGCTTATGGAATGGAATATGCTTATGATTATGGAATAAAATGTTCTGTATTGCTAAAGAAGCTTATCCTATACTTATCAATTAACAGTTAGAGTGACAGTTCTGACTGGGTGATGTTATTTTTGCAAGTTTCCAGAAAACAAATAGCCTAGATTTGAGAAGCAGGCTTAAAGACTGCAAGTCATCTCTTTAATTGTAGGTTGGTTTGGATTACGGCCTTTTACTTGATGAAAAATACTTGTCATAAAACTATTTTTAAAGCTTCTTATGCATGTAAAATACCTGTCATTTTATAATATAATACCAGTACTTAAACACATGCTTTTAGACATACAAAAACACACAAAAACCCCCAAACTCAGACACTAAGAATTTAATGTGTGTACAAGCAGCAATAGCTGAGTCCTTTAGGTTAGTCAATAAATATTGAATGTAAATGGCTGATGTTATTGAAACGGCAACAGCAGATTAGAAAGTAATATGAAGTCAAGACTAATCCAGAATCTGAAATACATCATTTCTAACCACTGTACCTCACAGGAATCTGAATTTCGTCTATCAGACTTGAGCAATTTCAGCTCTCGGGGAAGCCAGAGGACTGAGAATTACCCACTTTGTTACATATTTGAGAATATCTAGTGAGAGATTTAAAAAATGGCTGATGTTTCATTCTGTACTGTCTCAGCAGTCTGGGATGTGATGATGATGTTGAATTAAGCTGCCTTCTTAATAGACTTTAAAATTAAATTATCATAAGTAATGGATTACATATAATTGAAATACTTTATGACCTCTAAAAAATATGAAGACTAATATCATATGTAAAATTGGAATCAGACATAGAATCATAGAATATTTCAAGTTGGAAGTGCCTGAAAGGATAATTGATTCCACTTCCCTGCTCCTCGCAGGACTGCCCAAAAACAAACCATGTGACTAAGAGCATTGTCCAGATGCTCCCTGAACTCTGGCAGGCTTGGTGCCATGACTGCTTCTCTGAGGAGCATGTTCCAGTGATCAATCAAAACTGAAAGTGTGTTCTCAACAGCTGTCAGGATGAGCCCTTGGCTTTTTCCACACTTCCAATTATTTTTATAAGCAGAATGAATTTTCTTTGATAATTCCTAGGGCGTACATTCTAGGGGGACAAACTACAATTCTGGAACATTTTGCACTTCCTCACAGAAAAAATATTGGAGAAAGTGTAAGGTGTGAACCCTGCTGAATCTTCTCTGCAGTTGTTCTTAAGATAATTCAGCATTGATCACGCTATGATTTGATTTACACTGACAAAAATGAGAGGAAGAATGACAAATAAAACTCAGTGTTTACAGAGACTTGGATCATCCCAAGGAAAAGGAATGAGAAATGTCTCCTCAGACATCAGGTATCTCCTCTTACCTTGTCTGTGCCATATGTGAATTTGTTCTCAAGAACAGCAGGACTTACTTATTCTTTTGTTTAACTTTTCCATTTAAATTTATAATGTTTGGTCTGTTAATTTCTTGCCCATGCAAGTTTTTCACGCAGTTCCGTTGTGCTGGTGAATTAATGTAATGCTATAGAATAGCCGAAGTCCAAACCAGTAGTGCACAACCCGAACATAAACAAGTTATATAACACTGCAATCATTCATTTATTAAAGTAAGTGGAAAATTCAAGGCATACGTAATCTTTTTGGACAACTGACAGGCAGGTGTGATCAAGAGAACAGAGAATCCAGTGATTGCAGGCAGATAGAGAGACAGGTTTGTCTGGGTGTTTAGAAAGTAAAGGGAGATGGAATTGGGAAAAATGGGAGAGAGCATTGGCTGTCCCAGGAACAAGCTGCAGCAGTAGTAAGTGTCTAAGGAGATTAAGGAGACAGGACCCACTGACAAAGAGTAGTGTGAAGCATCTTTCCCCGAGGGAACAGATAAAAGGAAGGGTAAAGTGGGCTTAAAGAACTGCCAGACCATTTCCTACTCTCAATAATCCCCCAGTATATTTAATACAGAGGGGAGAAAGATAACATTGGGCCCCACACACGTCCCAGCTCAGGTCACCGTTGCATCCCTCCTGTTTGCGGTCCACCTCTCAGTGCACTTCTGCCTGGGGCTAGCGAGGGGCAGCTGGCCCCTGCCCCAACACCGCCACAAGACAGATGATTTTACTGCACCAGGATTTTCAGCTCTACTTGCTTTCAAACATCCTCACCCTACAAATCAAAAGGTTGCCCACCTTCAACCTTCCCACTGCATGACGTGATCTAGGTGAGCAGTGAGCTGGACCATTTTTTAGCAAAGTTAAAACAAAGTGAATCAACCTCTAGGCTTTCTCACAGTTCCTGTCTTCTGCCACCTGCATGTCTTTCCTTGCATCATGTTTGCCCTGATCTTCCCTTCAGCTTGTTCTGCACATGTCTTTGCTCATCACTGCATATGCTCTCTCATATGCCACAGTCTTAGAGACAGGCAGCTGGAAACACACCAGTGAGTCTTTAGAAACATCAATAAAAATAAGAGATGTTCTTCCCATGTTTGGGGGAGCACTGAGGTCAGAATCTGGTCCCAAGGAGCCAAGTGCAAAAGCAATGTGGGTTCTAAAGAAAACATGTAATACAATCTAAGAAGTCAATTGTTGAAACAGGAATACATGTGGAAAAATATCTTCATACTTTTGTGATGCGCACACAGACAGACTGGGGAACAAAGTCAGGTCACTTTAAGCTGTATGAAAAGCTCACAACAGGTAAGAATTGCCCTCTTCTGGCAGCAATTGGTGACTCCATGCCACAGGCAGATTGTCCTCACATTGATGATGGATGGGTGATTGGGTGCAGGAAGATGAGAGATGTAGTTTGAATGTCAAAATCTCCCTTCCAAGTTGGACAGATTTGGCCAAAGTGGCAAGGATTGTGCCCAAGGCACATGCACGTGAGATTGGGGCTGTGAGTGATGTTTTAGACAGTCACTGGAGGCAGTTATCTATAGATGACATGTCCAAAACCAAGACTCTCATGTCATCAAAAGGATTCAATCCCACTGCTTCCTGAAGCTGACTGGCCAGCTGCAACAGCAGTGAGTGTAGTCTTCAGGGAAGGGCCCACCCACAGCACAGATGTGAGACCAGTACACTCTGCTTTCAAACCTTCAATACCAATTCTAGCAGTGTTGTCATAGTCCCGTTTGGATAAGGGGATGGGCAGGATTACATGTACCTGAAAGCTGGTCTGCTACTTTCTCCCCACAAACCTTTACTTGTGCAATATTATTTTGTGTGGCACTCAAATATTCTGGCAAGCAGATGCAACAAAAATACAGGTGCAGATCAACTCATGATGTCCAGTTTTTGCTTTATTATTTTCTTCACTTTAGAATGGTGCTAGCCACACTTCTGAAAAAAGATGTGTTTATCTTACAGTATTGCTAAGGAAGAGATCAAAGACATGTGGAGGACCTGGGTGTCATGGAAAACTCTTGCTTTGGACCATAATAATCTTCCTATCCATTTGCTGAACCCTAACAAAATACTCTTATCTATGGGTTGGGCAGTGTTGCATAGGGAATGCCACAGGTGCTTGCAGACATCCCTATACAAACACTGAAATAATCACATAGCAGTTATTGACACTAGATATTTTTTAACACAAATGAACTGTCAACAAAGCCATTTCTATAGTGGGCATAATTTCTGATGAAAATCAATCTCTTTGTTTCACTCTCTGTGGGGTTTTGTTTCTATTCTTCTGTTTCACAAATATGCTGGTTCTTATTCCCTGGGTGCTTATCATCCCTTGTGCACAGGATTTTGTCAAAGGACTTTTGAAACTTCATATATGTTAATCAATCAGTTAATCTATTTACAGACATTTTCCAACAAATCCAGGAATTACATAAGAACTGATTTCCACTGCTGAAATAATGCTGGTTGCATCTAGAATTTCCATATGACTTCTTCTTTCAGCCAAGTCAAGTTGCCATGTACAGTTTGAAGCGTGTTATACCCCTGCGCAATTCTAAATATATGTAGTATTTTTAAGTGTTTTATGATAGAAGTTTTAAACAAAACCTTGTGTATTTTTGTTAGCAGCTCATCTGCTTTATATTTGTGTCTTGGTGCAAGTTTTGTGGGTATACACATTTGGAGATTTTTCAAAAATGATTTTTATTTTTGTAATTGCTTTTCTTCTGCATAGCTTCTTATGACTCTTTGGCCTCTGAGTCTAGACTCAGCTGGAGGGAGAATGCTCAGAATTTACTTGACATGAAGAAGGCATATGAGGAAAGAGGAGTGCAAACCCAGACCAAACTGCTTATGCTCCAGACTAGATAGATCCTGAAAGTGTGACATATACTGAATACTTAGAGGCGCAAATACAACAGTTGCTGCAGAGATGGCTTATAAAAAAAAAAAAAAAAAAAAAAAAAAAAAGGAAAACAGCAGGAACAATAAGCACACTATGCTTCTTGCATAATAGCTGAGTGGTTTGAGCATTTTGTGGAAGAGGGGAAGTTGTCCCTATTCCAAGACTCCAGTGCACATATTAGTCCATATTTTGTCCTGTTCTCCTCTAGTATTAAAAACGTAGATTCTCCAGGGAATATGGATTTGAATGCTGTTGCCTCATTCTCATGAACTTAAATGCTAGGCTAAAAAGCCCTCAGATTTCTTTTCTTTACTGTGTTCCTGGGTATCACCTCCTTATAGCCACACTGGCAAAGGTAATTTTTTTGTCCCAGTGAGACCATTTTCTTGAAAAGTGAATTATCTGGAAAAGGCTGAGAGGGAACAGAAGTCATCCCCCTTCATGGGAAAATGCTGTAGCATGGTTCTGTTACACAGAAGGTTGATCTTAAAACAATCTGCTATCTTCCCCAGTGTTACTGAAGAACAGCGTGTCCCATCAGATGATTGCCCACAGCAAAGGAGCCTGCACTCAGTCCCCAGGACTTTCTACTGTGTGACTTGCAGACATCTCTCCCTTTTGCAAAGTTTCTTTCCCCTTCTAAGTAACTGAGCCCCCTCAAGCTACTACAAGGACTGCCTAAGAGCTTACTGCTACGTATAGTCCTGTTATGCTCAAGTGCCCAATATTAGGCAAGATGATGTCTAGTTTGAGGGTACCTAAAATTACTCTTCTTGCATAGAGGAAGAAAACAAAAAAAAAGTATATTAAAAAAAAAAAAAAAAACAAACACAAACAAAACAACAACAACAAAACCAAAACAACAACAACAAAAAAAACCCACCCACCAAAAAATGCAGCCTGCCAAAATTGCCTGCAGGTGCAAAAACCCCTACCATTAATTCCTGATACAATCCCAACTGACTGTTTCCCAGCACTGCCTCTTACTGTGAGCAGCTCCCTACTGAACCTGAAAGCTCTTCAGGCATTTAACTATATTCACTGACACATGTTAAGGAGATCCTGTTCTGGGAAGATAGGCACTTATCTCTTGCCTCAAGTCCCAATACAATCCAGCTTAGGAAGGCAGGCATTTAAATCCCTTTTAGAAGCATGAAAAATTAGCAGCAGTCAGAATTACGTCTGGCTTTTTCTGACATGGGCCATCAGCTTCCACATAGGTGGATAAGGCTGAGAACATGACTTGAGCTAAGCACAAGATTGCATGTGTACATTTTACCATTAAAGAGGGACTGATGTGTCACTGACATCCTAAAAGACTACCCCAACTATTACACCATGCTTGGGCAGAAAGCATCAACCTCTACTACTGTGTATGGGTTTGAGGGGTTGTTGGCTCCAGTTTTCATCTTAAGAGGGAAAAAAAAAAAAAACAAACCAAAAACAAAAACAAAACAAAAAAAAAACCACACAAGTGGAAAAGATGTGTCATACAGGAGACAAGAAAAAAAAAGCATAACTTTGTCACTCTCCATCCTGTGCCAGAGAGTATCTGGATTATTAGGGCAACCTTGGGTTTGTCTTCTCTGATGTGGCCCTGTGCCTCACGTGTTCCAGGCTGCACAGGCACTCAGCTGCAACACCTACCATCCACACTACCCAATGGTTGCTGATTATGCCATTCTGCCGGGAAGTTGGAGTTCAGGGCTTAATTAGAGTCTAAAACCATCACCCACTTCCTTTCTTACAAGATTTTGCATCTTTATGCAAAATGTGGGTGGAAGCACTGTGATCTCATTAATGTCAGTCCTGCAGTAGGGATAGAGAGACTGGATCCTGTGTTGTTGGAGTCGTTAGGAGTGTTTCAAATCAGTTTCCAAGAGGATATCAGTGTTCTAGCTCCAGGCTGGCTTTGCCCACTGGCACTGTGAGTTCACTTGCAGTCAGTGGAAAGAAGGAGGCACTCTAAGTGCCTCAGAGAAAGCTGTCATTTTCTGCAGGTCTTCAGAAGTACCTCTCTGTGTCCTCTGCCCATACAGCAAAGCTGAGGAATTAAGATTGCTCCTTTTGTCCCTTCCAGGGCTAAGACACCTAAAATTTCATTGAGGTAATAATGTCTCAGTGAGGTATCTAAAGTAGATGGATGAGATTCCAGCCAAAATACTTGAGGCTTTGCAGTAAATGATTGCAAGAAAAAACAAAAAACCTGCAGTGTCAATAAGAAGATGCAAGCTGTTGAAAACCAAAGAAAAGAAAGTATTGATTAAAATGAGGATGTATAGATTACTTGAAAAGAATCAAAGACTACAGCCTTTTGTATTTACTTTCATTCTTCCCCCATGTCCATAAGCCTTTAGAAAAAAATAATTTAATACACTGTTGAAAAAAAATCCTTATCTTTTCTGTGACACTGTACTCATGAACCACGGAGGGCTGAAAACCATTTTAATACACTGAGAAAAATTAGTAGGTCCAATAAGACTGTAATGTTAACTCATCAGTTTTCCCTCATTTAGTCTAATTCCTTGGATAGCATTGTCTGAAAAAAAGACAGAGGAGTATTTATTGCAGTAGCTTGAATATGCATCAATTGATTTTATTATACTAGAAAACCTGAGAAAGTATGGTTTATTTATATACAGATTGTGTAAATACACTGTAGGCAAGTTTCACAGTTTAATGTTGAAAGGGCTTTCATTAACGGTGTAGTTCTGAGAAAAGGATGTAAAGCAACATAAAAGAATCAAGATTTGATTTTTACTAAGATAAGTTGAAAGAATAATTCACCTTTAGTCAATGTGTTTCTTCTTTCATGTTGTTTTATGTGTTGCTATTTCTACTTAACTCCATGCATGGTTGCAAAAAATATACATTAAGAATGAATCCTTCATCGATGTGACTTAATGATGTCTATCATTTATGTCTGTCTAATTCTATGTGTTAATTAAAAAAAAAAAGAAAAAAAACCAACCAAAAAAAAAAACCCACAAAAAAACCCCACCAAAAATAAAAACAAAAAAAAAACACCAAAAAAACACCCCACACCAGGGATCCATAAAATTAAATGGTTGGTTTTGCCCTGGAACAACTACACACTATGCTTTTACTTTATGTGCATTTCAGACAGAAGACAAGAAGTCAATTCTGCTAAGAAATGTAATCTGACACTGAAAAAAAAGTCGTTAATTGTATTGTTTTTTAGAAAGTATGGAGTGGTTTTTGTTTTTTTTTTTT